>KN501631.1:14740-30838 GCA_000787155.1 Scartelaos histophorus | reverse complement strand
GTCTGGGCTGGCTTCCTTCCTGCTGCATTTTATGGGGCTAATATTTCTGTCTATATGGTTTTTGTGGCACTTACACAAAATTGCATTCATACTTTACATTACAGTGTAGCCAGAACTAATTTCAAGATGATATAAAGGCTTTGGATTCAGTCTTTGCTTATTATTCGCAGAGGCAAACTTCACCCACTCAGATTGTGTTCAAATAAACCTCAGATTAAAGTCAACACCGCCTCAGACAGAGCATGCCTACAGTTAGCATCGCAGATCAAAAGAGGGAGGGAGATAAAGAGACAGAGATTACTATGGAAGATCATTTGTTTTAATTTTAAATACTGTTTAATTTCTCACTTTGAATTTTTTAACTCATGAAAAAACATTTTATTCTGAATTTTAGTAGCTAAAAAAATAAGTTCAAGATAAAAAATAAATAAATAAATAAATCGCCTTTTAAATATTCAGTGCAGGTATTTTTATGTCCTCAAATTTAACTGTGAAAATTCAGAGTGTAAAATTTGCAGTGAAAAAAATTTGCAGGAAAGATCCAAGATGCCAAGGCAGAAGCAATCGATCCAAAGAGGTCCAATCTAACTGAGTAACAAACAGAAAATAAGGCGATAAAGTGATCGGATTGGTCAGAATCAGCCTTATCCAAACCTCATCTCTTTTATTTCTTAAGTGTAAACCGCACCCGCAGATGAGAACTATGAACAAAATTCACAGAAATTCAAGTTTTGCTGCATTTCCATTTCCACAGTGTGTCTCAGTGGCCTTTGTGTCTCGGTTAAAGCATCACAGCGGCCTTCAGGGGGCGCCAGGTGGACACAACGGGAAAGGCCTCCATTCCCCCAAAGTATTTCCTCTGTAAGGTTTTCTGCCACTTATGCTGCCACATATGGTGTAAAAAGCCTGTAGCATCTCAAATGTCCATATCTTGCACAATCTTTATGCATATGAGAAAAACAAATACTTCATTTCACACAATCCAACAGTTGCGTTCATTCCTTCAGAGTATTTCTTCTGAAGATCTTCTATCTAAACCAGGGGTGTCCAAACCTTTTGCAAAGGGGCCAGATTTGGTGTGTTAAAAATTTAGGGAGGGCCGACCTCTGCTGACGTTCTTTACATAGAACAACAATATATTTAAACACATTTCAGCCATTCTGTGTTTCACATTTGCTTTTTATTTTGATTTCAGCGATCTTAAGCCTGTCTTTTGTTTCATTTGAAACACGCACATCATATGCAATTGGATATTCACTTAACTTCACTTTTTTAACACTTTAACTTTTAAACGGTTAAACAGAAGTAATTGTGCTCTTGAGTGCAAATTACTTTGAAACATAAAAAATATCTCACCATGGCAGTTCAATATTCACAGAAATTTTAAATAAAATAACAGAGAAATGAGCAAGTAATAGTCATATCAACAAGTGCAGGGCTCATCTGAAACATGACATCTTTTTTTAACTATAAATGTTGTTTGATTTTTAAAAGTTTATTCTGGAGTGAAAACTTGTCTGAATTTATGACTGATTTTGATAAAAAAAACAACAAAACAAAATTTATTCAGAGACTTATTGTAAATGACAAATGACTTGTCTGCATTAATGTGATGGGTGATAGTGAGATCTGGACTGCAGCACATAGACCAGGTCTGGCTCAAAGGCAGTGATACTGATGTGCAAGATGTACAGCATTTAGTGTGTGAGCTACGCCATATGCAGGTAACAGTGCTGCTGCCCAATGTATTAAGACTACGTTACTGATGAAATTTGACCACGGGCCGCATTTTTCCCCCTGGCCGGACTTTGGACATGCCTGATCTAAGGTGACCAGATGTCCCTATTTCAAGCTATTTCAGTTTTTAAGCCCTGTGTCCCCGTTCCAGTAAATTTACCCAAAACTATTGATTTGTACCAGTTTTATATAAGATACATCCCTGGTGTCTCTATTTTCTAACCAATTTGAAACCTGCCAACACAAAAGAGAAGCATGCATTTTCATTTGTTTTGCAAAAATACAGAAACGCTGCTTAAAAATGACCAAAACACAAAGAAAATGTGACTATATTGATTCATGTTAGTCATGAATGGGCTGAGTGCAGAACAATTTTCCTTCATTATGCACATATGCACATTTTATTATTACCAACCATCACAAACCAAGAGTGCCACAGTTTTTTTTATTTTAAAAATCTGGTTGCCCTACTTCTGCCACATTTGCTGCCACATCTGTAGCATCTCAATTATTCGTAGTTTTCTCCTTTGTTATCTCCATTGCTGCACAGTCTCCATGGATACAGGCGAAAAAAAAAGCTAATTTCACAAAATCCAACAGTCCCTTTTATTACTTATATGACTTGAGTCCTTTGAACTGCATATGCTGCACTTCTTAATTGGTTAAAACCCCATGATATGTTAATAAAAACTGATCTTAAAAAAAAAAAAAGCACAAAAGCAACTAACCATAACCATATAACACAAGGCTATTTTGATATTTTAGCACACCCCTAGTGCAGAAAACAATTGCTTTATTCAGTCTACTTAACATCTGGCACCTTTAGTTTATAAAATGTGTTGCAGTAAATTTTGCAGAGTCATTTTAACCCCTAACTGGCCACTGGAGCCACTCTTACATTGTGCAGATTACATAAAATTCACATTCAAATAAGATTTAATTTGCAACTGAAATCTTATTTAAAAAGACAGATAACTCTTCACATTATAAATAGGATAGTTATTTTAAAATCTGACCATGACTACTATAAACATTTTCACAATAAAGTTCCCATTCATAATTTCTCCTATTTCTCCTCGTGCACTTTCCGCCGCGGACTCTTACTTTGAAGAGCCGGGACCGGAAGTGCCGTATGCGCCCCATTCATCCTGCCGGTGCCTGTTCCTGTCGCTAGCTTAGCTCCATGGTTAGCTCTCAAACTAGTGTCTAAAACCTCCACATTCTCCGCAAAATGTCTCACGCAGTGCCCACAGAAAAGCCCTCAAACCCCGCCAACCCCCGGGTCTTCTTGGACGTAGACATCGGAAGCGAAAAAGGTCGGAATGTGTAAAATAATCTCCCCGGGATGAGCTATTTTGGGCCAGTTTGTGTTAGCTTCTGCACCGTAGTTAGCCCCATTCATTTAAAAAAACTTGTGCAGATGTAGCTTTTAGATCATTTAAATTCTCCATTGCGTATATACATTTTCAATACCTGTTTTTTTAATCATATATCTTGTTTTCTATTGTTTTTCGTTTCGGGTTACAATTTTGTCAATGCAATGAGCGTGCAACTAACCACGTGTAGTTGTTTGTGTTGCATTACATTGTCACAAAAGACTGTTATTACCTAGCAACAATATAAACATAAAGATTAACCCTGGTTCAAACAGATAAATTGCTCTGTGGCTTTAAATACCTTTGATTTATGTTCATAGAGAAGCTGAATACTGGTACCTTTCATTCAGTAGTAATTTCTAGAAGCTTCATTTGGTAATTTGAACCTTAAGCCTTTGCCCATCTGTCTCCTAGATATGCCTTAGGTTACAACTTACCAACGCTCAATTTGTTGTTCTATATGTTTCCTATTTAAGATCACAGTATGTAACATTTTTAGCCAAAATAGACTCATGTTTTTGCCATTATGAATGTTTTTATTGCACTAAACATGTCCTTACTGTGGGCGGGCGTGCATTTCCACAAACCAAACACTTTCAAGTCTTAAAATTCAGAAAGTTTGCATGCGATTGCCTCAATCTCTCCAAAAGAGTTATGCAGGACTAAAGCGAGAAGTTAAATGTAGATTAAATAAAACAAAAACTCATTAATGCAGGCTAACATTTTCATTCATGGGTTTCAGCTTCTCGTAGAACCACACAGAGAACCTCACAGCATTTAAAAATATAATATTTTCTTTTCAATTATTGGCTGTCAGTTAAATACAAAAAGAAAGAAAAGAAGAATAGATGTTGGTTCCTATCTAACCTCTTGCCTGGGGTTGTCCGCAGTGGGGAGGATAGTCCTGGAGCTGTTTGCCGACGTGACTCCTCGGACTGCAGAGAACTTCAGGGCGCTGTGCACTGGAGAGAAAGGCACAGGCAAATCCACAGGAAAACCCCTGCACTTCAAAGGATGCCCCTTCCACAGAAGTAAGTAGGAGATGCTACATATACAGAGCATGTGCAAAATCCAACACATGCATCTCAGTGGATGGAGAGTGCAAAGACTAGAAGTTCACACCTAGACAATTTTTATGAATTATTTATTGTTGCAGTATGGCCTGATGTTTCAAAAACTATTATGACTTGTTTACCCTTGGTGATTTTGTCATATTATGGAGAATCCCCTAATCTATACATACTAACAAAATAAAAACAAATACATCATTAAATCAAGCTTTTATTTAAGGCTTTTCATTAAAGAATAGTAACTAATTACTGTTAAAAATAGTTCAAATAAATTAAATCAAATAATTGTACCTATACCTGTTTTTTCAATTAATACAGTGGCTCTCCATAGTCAGTCTTATGTCACCATTGTCACAAGCTGAGCCATGAATTAGCAGGGACTTTACTTGGATATATTTTATTCGGTACATTTATTCAAATAAGGACTGCATATGGCACCACAGTGGCCCGGTTGGGAAAATATAATCTATTTAAAGAGTTTGGATTGAACTGTCTCACTGGACTAGCGAAGCGCACTTAATTATTTCAGCTCATGCAGTTTGTGCTACTTTGACAGAAAGGAATTTGGAGCTGAGCAGAGTCGCTGGATCCCAGAACTGTCAAAACTGTAAACTAACTATGTACCCTTTTTTCAGTTATTAAGCAGTTTATGATCCAGGGAGGCGACTTCTCCAACCACAATGGAACTGGAGGAGAGAGCATTTACGGAGACAAGTTTGAAGATGAAAACTTTCACTACAAGGTAACACACAGACCTCATACAGTGTTAAAAAAGTTCTAAATGATATCGACTCTCTCTTATTGGCTAATGTACTTGCACTTGATTCACAGCATGATAAAGTCGGGCTGCTGAGCATGGCTAACGCAGGACCCAACACAAACGGCTCCCAGTTCTTCATCACCACGGTGCCCACGCCTCACCTGGACGGTAAACACGTGGTGTTCGGACAGGTGCTTAAAGGGATGGGAGTGGTCAAGATCCTGGAGGCCATCGAAACAAAAGAGGATGCACCAGTACAGGTAAAAACTGTAATGAGAAGAATAATGCAGTTTATCCTGGGCAAATATTAGTCGACTCTCTGATATTGTAGTCTTCATATCATTTTAAAAAAGAATGATCTCACCCGTCATATATTTTTGTCTTTGGCATCAAACAGGGATAAAATATTGATACTGGTGGCTTCTTTAGCATAGACTGTTTAAACAAGTGTTCAGCTCCAGTCAAATGAAGCTCATTGAGGCTTGCAAGTTATAGCGACTAATCTGGACCCAAGACCCATATTTGGAAATCTCTCTGCAAGTATCATAGCAACCAAAGAGCCAATCAGGAACCAGGGTGTTGAAGGTAACACCCCGTCCCACCCACACCGCTGCTTTAAGAGGCGGGCGCTGTCAATCAAATCTGTTGCTAATGCTAGCCGGAGCAACCTTGAGTTTGGGGCGGGTGATTGGTCTGTTAATAATGCTCATATTTTTCTTTACAGTGAAAATAAAAAAGTAGAGCAGGTTAATATGAATATTTTAATCAAAAGTGCTGAGCCTGACAGCAGGAGTTATAGAGAGAGGGGCCACCTCTTTTCAATATACTTCTCTGATCTGGCCTGACTTTAAAACTTATATCAGACTTTTCATCTTGTTTTCAGATTTATTATCTATTTTCAAGTTCTGAATTCATTGTATAATCTTAAAAATTGTCACATATATTTCTTCCTTTGTCAGAAAATGTTTAAATTTTAGGCAATAAAAGTTTAAAAGAAGCTGCAATCCATTTACCCATTTACCATAGTTTGCATAGACTTACTGTCATGTAAGACTGATTTCAAGTACTTATATCTAGAATTTAGCATCTTTATCAGACCATTCATACTAATTATTTATGTATTTGGTTTATTTAGCAGGGGCAGTGTACATTAATCAACATGTCTGTAGAGAGAGTCTCCAGAGAGGCTATTTTTCCATCAGTAATCTCTGTGGACAGATGTTAAACATATAAACTTGTAGATACTTGTTTTAAGCATGTTTATCTAGAATTTGGCATCTGAGAATTTATTATCAGGCCATGAACGGTAATCATAAACTGATTTTAAGTACGTTTATCTCAAAATTAGCATCCATTAACTTATTTTGAGCCCATGAACACTTACTAGAGATTTCTTAATTCTAATCTATAGGTAGTTTATTTTAAGATAACTTGTCAAGTAAAATTATCTTGCTGCATGGGCAGATAATTTCACTACTTTTAAATCATTTTCTGATAGATTCAAGTGTTTATATCTTACATTTTGGCCAAGGTTTTTTGCAGTGTAGAAAGTTAATTGGAGTCAGATCTATTGCTACCAACCATCTGCTGGTCCTGATAATACATTTCTCACACTATTTATGGGTTGTTGGCATAAAGATTCCTTCCCAGTTTGAAGGATTTGGCGGCCGTCCTAGGACAGAACTCTGTTGTTACAGCTATAACATAATTCAAAGAGAAATATTTTATATTATGATGAATGGGGAAAGGTCCTTGCAAAAATAGAATCAGGAAAGAATAATTTCCCAAAACCCATGGATAATGTCAAAATACTTTTGAGTTTAGTGAGCTCCATTGGTTTAACATTAGGCTACCTGAAAATTCTGATGAGGTGTGACGAAATTACTCATTTAAGAACACGATTGGAAAGGTTTAAACTAAAGGAATAGAAACTTTTATGCATAAAACATTTGGTTGTTTGCAGCGAAGTTAATGGTACAGAAAATTACAACCATTAAAAGCTAATAATTCTGTAACTTTTAATGTTGCTGTCTTAATCTTGCATGAAACAACAGGTTTATAGCCTGATCTTAGAAGCACTAAAATACTATTTGGAAGTGTCTCCCTGTGACATTGCCCTTCTGCCCACAGCCCTGCGTCATCTCAGACTGTGGGGAGCACAAGGACGGGGACAGCTGGGGGGTGGAGCAGGACGACGGCTCAGGGGACATGTACCCGGAGTTCCCCGAGGACGCCGAGGTCGACTTTAAAGATGTGAGTTCTGCTTTAATCTGACATTCACCGCGTTGACATGCGCAGAGAATCTAAACATGCTAAACATCCAAATTCAAATAGCTCGTGTCAAACCACTCTTGTTCCAGTTTAGAGCGGTTAAAGAATCAAACAGGTGAGAATGTGGGGCTACGAGGCGTTCAGGGGCGTCTAGTAATAAAGCATCAGCACTAAAACTTGCTAATAAAACAGCTGTCATGCATATAACCACAGCTTCAGCAAACAAAGATAAGAAACATACCTATTATTATTTTCCTGGCTGTTTCTCTTAATGTAAAATGGACAGAGGGCAATGAGAAAACACAATATCAACACACCAGTGAAACCATCAGAAAACTCAGGCAATTACCCATCGACTCTAAAGATAAAATGGAACCGGAGCATAAATGTAATGTCATATATGAAATACTCTGCATGTCCTGTGATAAAACATACATCAGAGAAACATGGAGGGCGGTCAGTTCACGAAAAGAAACAGGAAGGAAACGGCGAAGGCGAAACACGAGCGCTAAAACACAAAGCAGAACAGGAAGAAATCAAATGTAAAAGAGAGAACCACATTATGGACCGAGGAGCACAAATCATATTAAAAAAACTTTGTTGCTGCATTAAAGAGGCAATCGAAATACAGAAATGTGCTCACGGGACGATAAACCGGGACGAGGGGCTTTTTTACTCTCGCACACCTGGGAAACTGAGGAAGTCGGACTGCAGGTGGCGCTGTCCTGCCTCCACCTGTACGAAGAAAATCTGTATAAATCAACTGACCGGACATGTGGAAAACCAGTAGAGCAATCGAAACTGTCATAAAATCAAACTCTTGGTCTGAAAAAAGAAGCTAATAACATGCGTCGTTACATGCGGAGTTTCTGCTTCTTCAGTTGTGCTCTTAAGATTTTGGAGATTCAAACCCCGACGCCTCCGCTGCAGTTCCCAGATTTCCCTGCGTTCTGATAAACTGGTTTAAAGTGGACTAAGCTTGTTATCCCGTTTTCCTGGTGTGCATGTAAACAGAACCTCCTCCAGCAGCACCCAGGGAGATCTACTGCCCGTCTCCACTGTTTGTTCTAAAAACCCAAAAAATCTATTTGGGTCTGAATTTCAAAGTCTGCAAATACTGGAAGCATCGGCCTGAGTCAAAGTAAACAAATCCAAAGCGCTTGTTTCTCAGAACTGGATTATAGAGAATGAGATACTTCAAGGACTTTTTTAAACGTTTTTGTAGTTGTTGGTTTTTTTTTACTTTTACTCAAGGCTACAGCTAAACCATTTTGTGAGAGAGTTGGATGAATTGTCCTTTAAATGTGAAAGAAGGAAGAAAAGTGGGTTTGTTCACAGAGGCAGATTTAAGAACAAAGAGTCTCAAGATGCATTCACTGAGCGTAAATAAAATAAGACAAACTTCAGCCGCTGCCGTCAACACAAATATAGTGAAAGTAACAAAGGAATTGCAGTTTGCTTAAAGGGAGATTTATCCTAAATTAAAAATACAAGTACAAAAACAGAAGAACTTAGGATCCTATATAATCTTGTAACTCTCCACAAGAAAAGTTAGAATTGCACAAGGAACTTTTAAGTGACACTTGAGGGAACTCTGCTTATCCAGCCTGAGACATTTATTATTATTTCAATGATTCACTTTGAAATTTTCTTGTCCGTTTTGTGTTGTCTGTTATTATTTTCAGGTTGACAAAGTTCAGAGTGTGGCTGAGGATCTGAAAAACATCGGAAACACTCTTTTTAAAAACCAAGACTGGAAAGGTGCTGTCAAGAAATACAGCAAAGCACTCAGGTAACACCCTTCTGCAAAAAATAAAAAAATCAAATAAAAAACAGCAAAAATATTTGATCACGTGTCCTTGGGCAGCACACCTTGTTTGTCATTGACATTGTGTGTACTTTGATGCTTCAGAATGAAGAGAGAATGGACAGTTTTAGCACGTTTTAGCAGACTTAATTTAAGCTATTAAACTTTTATTTTGTTTTTAATTACCTGCAGTTGGTGCCACACAGACAGGAAATGACTTTGACTTGTTTGTAGTCAGTGGGAGGTAAAGGTGAAGTAGGAAATATCTACATCACTGTAAACACTGGGAGGCACGTGGCAGAAAACATGATTGTTTAATTTTTGACATTTGACCAACATTTCACATTTTAATTGGGGCCACAACATCAACTTGGTGATTGATTCTTTCCTCTGACCTGTGGCGTCCTCAGTGACTTTCACTCACATGTGACTGAACAATGTTCATGTTCTGTTGAGCTTTGGAGAGTTTGATAAATAAAATTTGACCAGTTCAAGCTCTAAGCTCAGAGACCACAGGTATATATACACAAATGACAGCTGTCTTTAAGAATCAGACACTGATTTCTTGTCTCATTTTGATTTAATAATGCATGTTATTAAATCAAAATGACACAAGAATATACATTTTGTGAGGAAAAAAATTGATCATCAAGAAGTTGATGTTGTGGCCTCAGTTAAAATGCAAATCATATCATGTTCAAAT
Organism: Scartelaos histophorus; assembly: GCA_000787155.1. Taxonomy (NCBI): domain Eukaryota; kingdom Metazoa; phylum Chordata; class Actinopteri; order Gobiiformes; family Gobiidae; genus Scartelaos; species Scartelaos histophorus. Next base: position 21,114 of record KN501631.1, on the reverse strand, counting down.
GTTAAAAATTAAACTCTGGCAGAATCTGTGATGTTGTGGTATAAGAGATAAAATGACCCCAGACCTGAAGGATGCCGTTTGAAATCAGAAACAGAAACAACATCATGACCTGATTCCAGATCCCACAGGTTTATGTTACTGGCGTCCTCAGTGACAAGACACTTAACCCACATTATCCCAGTGTGTGTACACTGGTGTATGAGTGTGTGTGTGTGAATGTGTGTGTGAATGGGTGAGTGGTTCCTTGATGTAAAACATTTTGAGAGACTTGAACATGGAAAAGCGCTGTATAAAAATCTGACCATTTACCGTGTGTTACATGTGTTTGTTTATGGTCCAGAGAACGGCCCAGTGTGAGTGTTTAATCTTCATCAATAAAATGTCATAAACTCCCTTTTTATTGTTTGTGCAGGTACCTGGAGTTTGGAGGAGACGAGTTTGACGAGGAGATCCAGAAGAAGCTGGAGCCCGTGGCCCTGAGCTGTTTCCTGAACACAGCGGCCTGTAAACTCAAACTGCAGCTGTGGCAGGAGGCGCTGGACAGCTGCACCGAGGTGCTGCAGCAGCACTTTAAATACCTCCTGCACGGTCACCATTAAAAGTATATATACGTCTGACTCCATGTTGTCTTGTGTCCCAGGCTCTGGAGTTGGACAAGAAGAACACAAAAGCACTTTTCAGGAGAGCACAGGCGCATGCAGGACTAAAGGACTTCAGTAAAGCTATGGTAAGACATAAGTTCATAAATGCCTTGATGACATGCACACCAAAATATGATTATAATCTGATTTATGGATATTTAAGATTACTGTAAACTGCAAAATCCAGTCTGACTAAATCTGAGGACATATAAAAAGCCAAATAATCAGATTTCTTTGACGATGGGCCATTTAAATGATGTTAGAACTCCAAACATGTCCAGACTGACTGTGTCGTATACGGCCTGGACACTGGTGGACGTGTTTTACATAACTGCATAACCTTTTTAACCGTAAAAGATAGAAACTTACTCTTGTTTCCTTGGAAAATTAGCCTTCCGAGCATTGTCCTCAAGCGCACTGTGTGACGACATCAAGAAAACAAGTGTCCAATAGGAACCTTGTTTTGCCGCCAAATGCGCTCCGTTCATTTTCATTGGCCCAAACGTTGGCCAAGAGTGTAGAGTCAACAATTAAAACATCCAGTCTAAGTGGAGTTATTTCTTAAATAAACAGCAAATTACACATCTTGGTCATGTAATGTCCTGGTGCATCTCTTGCTGTTTTTATTTGAAAAGTTTATTTAACTCAGAATGTACAAATACAAATGTTTTATTCACCATGAAAAAGCAGAACAACTGATGTGGCTCTGTGCCCTGGACTGACAGGAGCTGCACTTTGTTTTGAGGGCAATAATAATTATATTTTTAGTTTACTTACAGACTTTATATTTTACATTTTTGTAGCAAATGCCCTAAATTAAACGTTTTTAATGTCCAAATAAAATTTGAATTATACTAAAATCTAACTTGCTGCTTAAATGTGCTATATTAGACAAAAAGCATTTTTCTAATGCTGTTAGAACCAACCTGGAGTTGTGTTTTGTTTCATTCTTTAGTTTGTTTCAGTCTTAAGTCTGTTGGGCTGAATTAATATCATTATTAAATGATTCTAGTGAAGATGTATTGAATTTAAAAACACAGTGGAGCACTTCCTGTATTACATCACATCAAGTGGAACAGTGTTTTCTGTATGAGAGAAAAGCCCAAACTATGGACAGATCGTGTGTCTCCCTGTACATGTGTCTCCGTGTACATGTGTCTCCGTGTACATGTGTCCTTGTACATGTGTCTCCTTGTACATGTGGCTTCAGGTACATGTGTCTCCTTGTACATGTGGCTTCAGGTACATGTGGCTCCTTGTTCATGTGGCTCCTTGTTCATGTGGCTCTTGAAGAGCCACATTGAGCAGCTCTGCTTATCTGCAGACAGTGCGCCTGCTCTCATTTCCTCTTTTACAATATAATCTTTGGGGTAAAACTACAACCTGTACTCATTTACAAATAAGTCAGGCGTCCCAGGTTTTGCATTTCCATAATTTACCAATATCTATGCTAATGTGTTAACAGGAGGACCTGAAGAAGGCTCAGGAAATCACACCAGATGACAAAGGTGAGACGGTTACATTGATCATATGAACATGGACATTTACAAGTTTGAAAAAAATCCTTTCATTGTGTTGGTTTTCAATAGTTAGAAATCTGAATAGAAGATATCCAGTGAAATAATGTGCTGAATAATGAATTATATCGATTCTAGGACGGCTTTGTGTATATGCAGATACTGTTGGGAGAGTTTAGGAGCCATTTTATCACTACTTTTACACTACCAGTCAAAAGTTTGGACACGTTTGACTTTGATCGCTGTTTTTGACCCAGACGAGGCACAGCGTGAAGGGAAAAACATTTCATTAGACTTTAATGACAGAAGGCCAAGGGTTTGTAGCACTGTCCTCAAAAAAAAACGTGGCTACTCTGAGGATTTAAATATACAGTACAAATATTTAACTGAGTGTTTTAGTTTTTCCTTTGATATATAATTCTATACATCTTGCCTCATATATTTAATGTCTTTCTTAAGTAACAGAAAAGTAGAAAATAGCAGAAATAAATACATAAATTAAAAAACAATGAATGAGTGTGTATAAACCGTCGTTAAAAGTTAAGTTACTAAGAAGTTTACACATTTTTTTTAACTATTTTTGCTGCATTTCTACTAAAAGTAACTGGTCTTCAAAAGGATTATCTTCAAAATAACATTTGCCCAGCTCCGAACCTATTATGAAAAACAATCTTATCTTCCACTTATGCAAAGATGAAGCTCTGTAATTACCAAATTGCTATTAAAAATTTATTCGGCAGCTTTTTAGATTATGAACATGTCAGAATCAACTATTTATAGACCAAAAAATCTGAGAAAGAAAGGACAGAGACATAAAAAATCTTGCTCAAGTAAAAACATTTTCCAAAAAGTGCAATTTCAGGTAACAGAAGTAGCAACATTAGATCTAAATACAATCTAGATGTGGTCACTTTTTGTGGTAACACTATTTTGCCGCGACACCGTCATTCCAGTTTAAACCGGCTCAGATTTGACATATGTTTTCGGTCTTTTTTTTTGTGCAAATCTTTCCCAGCTTCCTGACCCTGACATATTTTAATCCGGTGGTTATTTGCTGCCAGCCAGAAGATAAGGCCTATCTGTTCTGCCCAGTCCACATACTCGTTCAGTAACCTGTCTCCGTGAGATAGACGCAGCCGAGTGAGCGCGACAACAAGTGACACATGGGAAGATACATAAATATTAAAACTAAGGGTGTTACGCTGCACTCGAAATGGACAGAACGAAATGAAGCAAGATTTGACTGTTTTTCTATTTTTAAGAGTGAAAACTTTGATAAATAAGGCTTAGAATTTAACACAATTCTTTAACAATCTGTAAAAATGGTGTTATGCACAATATTGGACAGTTTGAGTGATTCTTATTCATATTAGTGTTGTCACTTCAAACTATATTTTAATACAAAGGAATACACAATACATGAAACACTTTTCTTTAGACAAAAGAATATTTTATTTCTTTAGCTTTCAGTGGGCACAGAGTACATTAATAAACAGTCATTTAAATGTACCTGAATTAGCCAAAAGGCCCAGATGGAAATAGACTCCCTCAAAGTTCAAAAGTCCATATAAAAGTCAAGCAACAATTTTCAACATTAAATAATGGTAGTTTCTTTATCTCCATGTGGTGGTGTTATATCTGTGTAATCCCTCAGTCATCCAGGTTTGTCCCACACTGGTCCATGGGTGTGTAATAGTCTAAGTCTTACACTTGGTCTGATACAGTTCAAGATCGCTGTACAGATATTCAGGATTTTACCCAAATTAACTCATTTGAATTTAGCACAAACTCATCCATGACCTTGTTTTACTTCAAACTGGATAAGACAAAGTGTAGTCGTTTTTTCAGTACCGTCTCTGGACTTGAAAAGCTTGAAAATATCTGCCTCTGCTGGAGATTTATCCTAATCCGTATGGGAGAAAAATGGATTGAGACGTCTAAATCTATGCCTCCAAGTGGTTTAAATTAAACAAGGACATGTCTTTTGGTGTAGATTCTAAAAAAAAAAAAAGGATTTGCCTGTGATGTTTCCCCCTTTAAATGAATCTATTTTGTGTTGACAGCGATCATCGGCGAAATGAAGAAAGTCCACCTCAAGATCCAGGAGGAGAAGGAGAAAGAGAAAAAGATGTTCGCCAAAATGTTTGCGTGATCTAAAGGCGTTTGCAACCCGTGGGCCGTCACTGTATGCACTGAAGTATACTGTAAGAATTATTCACCAAATGTCGTCATGTTTTGATACAGTTTCTCTAAAACATGTTTTATTTGTTTTTACACAGTTCAAACACACGTACAATGGGATTTCCTTCGTTAATATTTTTCATCTAGCGTCGTTTCAGGATAAAATATATATACGGGCCTTTTTAACTATTGAAAACTCAAATTTAAAGGTGCGCTGTAACTTTTTAGACGAGGCTGCACTGCTTCCGTTAATGCCATAACACTGAACATTAACTAACATTTAATTATTACGGGCTTTTTTATTGCTCAAAGATTTAAAACGTATATTCTTACTGTGAGCAGGGTCACCTCTCCACAGATCTGGCTCAACCTGGCTTAACGGCACCTCTTGCATGCCCCCAGAGAGATGGATAAGTTCAGTGCTGTGGATCAGAAAAGTTACGCAGTGCATCTTTACTAAGAGAATTGGAACTTTAGATCTTTTTTCACAGTTATGTTTTACCCCATTTTATTCGATTCCTACTTAGAGTAAGTCTAAAACGCAAATCGCTCTATATTGTGCGTCGTTTCTCCTTCAAAGATTGGTTAGATATAGAACCGCATAAAATATATTCTTGGGAACACACTAAATTAAACTAAGAAAATAAAACGTATTGTACAGTAACACTGACAACATTGTTAAACCGAGTCTGCAATAAATGTGATATGAAACGGACGTCTCCTTGGTCACGTTTGTCCATTCCTATAAATAAGGCAGCCATGAAAAACTGTATAAAGGAAAACCATCTCCATAAGTTAAGATTTCAGTATTTGTCTTGAATTTGAACATCCAGGCACATAGTTCATACACTGGCGAATATCGGTAAACAAAATAAAAAAAAAAAATCTACATTCCGTTATAAGCAGGTCCGCCGCCCCCTTCAGGCACCACCCAGTTAATGTTCTGGCTGGGGTCCTTGATGTCGCACGTCTTACAGTGGACACAGTTCTGGGCGTTGATCTGTAACCGCATCCCGTCTCCGGTGTCCAGGGGGACGTACTCGTACACACCTGGGACGGAAAGGGAAGTGTTAGCCTGGAAAAGTGGAAATGGCGCCGTAAAGGGAAGAAGTGCCGTGCTCTTTTTCAGACCAAGAGTTTGTTTTGCTGGGTGGTTTTCCTTACTGTGGTCACCTGATGCTGCTGTGACACGTCTGGTCGGATTTATACACATTTTGGTGTCGTCTTCCTACCAGTGGAGGCAGCACGTGCAGTTCGACTTCCTCAGGACAGTATCCCAGGTGTGTGAGAGTAAAAAAGCCCCCTCGTCTTGGTTTATAGTCCTATGGGAGCCTCACACACCTGGGATACTGTTCTGAGGAAGTTTGCACCTTCATCCTGCCTCCACCGGTAGGAAAACGGAACCAAAACCTGTAAAAATCATCTGACCAGACACGTCACCGCAACATCACGTGCCGACTCTGAGGAAGAACTGTCAGATATGAAAAAAGAAGCTAATAACATGATTTATCAGAAGATCAAATGAACCTCACTGGACTAAAACAATGAAGTTTGGGGTTGTGCAACATTACAATATTCTCTGATAAATGTCGTTTAAAATTAAGCTGGAATTTGCCGTTTAGAATCGAAACGAAACACGAGATCCAGGTCAACAACAGTGCAAATAATAATACAAAGAAATATCACCTGTCAAAATACAGTCTTTAAAGCAAACCCCTCGCCCGGTCCCATTTTCTAAAGTGCTTTCCAAGTCCTAAGGTGCATTAATGTCTGGAGTTGATCTGTAACAGCATCAGGGTAAAAACGATTCCAGTTTAACCGTAATTTAACAGATTTATTGACTAGCCTTATGTTTAATAGCTCTGTAATTAGTGGGCAAACGGATCATTTTGGATGTTGTGTGAGGTTTTTTTTATTGGGAACATTTGTGGATGTTCAAAGTTAAATTTATCGTCTCGTGTAAGTTCAAGATATTTGACACGTTCTATTAACCTTCTATTCTTCATTCTTTCCATTCTTCGAGCACTTTCCATCG
>KN501631.1:0-14686 GCA_000787155.1 Scartelaos histophorus | reverse complement strand
CCTATTCACACACATTCATACACTAGGGGTTGAAATAGGTTGCATGTCTTGCCCAAGGACACAGAATCACACCAGCCAACCTGCGGGTCAGTGGATTTGACCGCTCAGCCAATGATGTTTCAGTCGAGAGCGGGATTAGTGGACAAACGCTCCGACAACTGAGCTACCGTCGCCCCATTTCTGTCTGTATTTCGAAATGTGGGTCTATTACAGGGCTCCAAAACGTAAAATATTAAAATTACGTGAATATAAATTAAATAAAATTATGAAAAGAGCGTGCAACATTGTGCATTCTATTGTTTTTTTTTGGTTTATGGTCATTCACAAACACGTTTTTCTGTACTTTGGCTACACAAATGACAATTTATGCTCCTCTTTACTGTTAGCGGGGATCAGATTAGTCAAAAAAAATTGTGATATTTCTATTTTAGGCCTGGTTTTGAGTTGATTTAGTCATGATTTCTTGTGTAAAACTGGAACAAATCACTGGTTTTGAATAAATCTGATGGGACCAGAGACACAGAACTCAAAATCCTTAAATGTAGAGTGACCAGACATTCCCTATTTAGCCAAGACAATTTTTAAGTTTGGATATTTCTTTCAAAAACAGTAACTTTCCCAGAGACAAGACATATGATGGATGGGCCATTTTGTGAAATGATGGGCAAATTAGCATAGATATGTTGCGCACACACGGAAAATACGTAAGAATATGTAGAGATAACAGCCAAGTTGACAAGGCGGACGAACCTTATTTCAAACATCAATCATTTTACCCCAGATGAGACACATTATTAGACTTATTAGCGCAATTTTGAGAGCAGACGAGACACATTTTGATTTAAACGTTAGAGATTACGTCGTTATTGGATTAATAGTATATTTTCTCATAGGATACTCTTAGGATTTGCTTCCAGGCGTTTTCTTCATCATGTCACGTCAATCAAAGTTCCCATGACGATTCCTAAACCTTTAATTAGAATACCGTCTGTGACATGTTTGTAAAGCCTTATTGTGAATGTCTAATGTGGATCTCATGCATATTAATGAACCTAATTATACACTTGCATTGACTTATAATTGCTAATTTTGCCCTTTTCTAAAACATTAACTTTTAAAATAATGTGTTTCATTAAGACAGATCAGTATTTTAGTATTTTTTTTACATGTTATACCCATTACTACAAGGCACCAATTGTACCATATTTAATAGTTTGTAGTATATTTTATTAAAGATACAGTGTGTAACTTTCTGGAGTTAAAACCACACTTCAGCCATACTTTTTTTACAAGGACATTGATGGATTTTTGTGTCATACTGTGGATAATGATAGACGCAGGCGGATGATCATAAAAATTATAAATCGGCTTTAAAGAACCATGTGCAAGTAAGTAGCTTATGTTAGAAAAATACTGTACTGAGCTGGAAGTGAGAGCCCTCAGTACAAGATACAATTTTCCCTATTTCCATCATTTATGTCCCTGGAACACGTTTGTACGGCTGTGAACCACTGGCCCGTGTGATATTATAGCTACATTTGTCCCCGGTAATTTTAGTCAGAACCGATTTTGTGCCATATTTCCACAGAAATCCATTCCAAACTGACAAGAATCTATTCCAGCAAATGAATTAGCAAAACCCGGCGCACTCGACCGTCCCTTAAACTCCACTGAAATCCTCTACGGACGTGAGCGTCCACACCACAAATGGAAAACCTATCTCCGAACGGCACGTTATTAACCCTTATCTCCGCGGCGTGAGATTCGTTTAAGCTAGCCTGTGTTCGGCGTAGTTACCTGCGGGGCAGAAGCGCTGCTCCGGCCCGTCGAACACAGCGAGGTTCCTGTCGACGGGCACCGAGTCGTCGCGCAGGGTGAGGTGGGCGGGCTGGTCTCCCTCGTGGTTGGTGCCGCTCAGAGCCACGGAGGACAGGAGGTCGAAGCTGATCTTGCCGTCGGGTTTGGGGTAGTCGATCGGGGTGCACTCCTTGGCCGGTTTGAGCTGGTGGGCGTCGAGGCCTGGTGCAGAAAAAGCGAGACGAGTGAGTAAATGCTGATTATTTTCCCCTAGATTGACACGTAACCTGTGGATGTGACGGTAAATTGATAAAATAAGAGCAGAAATAAGAGCGTTCATTTTCATTTTGCACATTTTGATACAATCATAAACCTCTGTGCCTCATTATTCTGTACAACCATAGTATGTCATTGATTTAGCTAAAAATGGAAATATTTGATCAATTTTCATAAGAAACTGAATCATTTTTGAAACAGTGGAGGGTTAATATTAGTTTTTTTCTTCTTCCTGCTCCTTTTGCTCCTATTATTTTCTCTCTTGGCACGAAACACGAAATAAAAACTAATCAATCAGTATAGACAGAAAAATAATAAATGAACAAAACACAACTCCAGGTATGTTTTTGAGGAGGAAACCACATTATAACTTGGCTTAAAGATCATGATAATCAATTTTGTGTAATTTAGGACCTTTTACATACACTAAGAATGAGGAGAATATATTTTTTACTCTTGAGTCATTTTTGGACCACTACTTTGTACTTCTACTTGGGTGATATTATTTTGACGTAACATCACTCTTATTTTTGCTCTTGTTGCTCTTGCTGCTACGTCAAAATAATATTACACAAATAGAAGTACAAAGTAGTGGTCCAAAAATGACTCAAGAGTAAAAAATATATTCTCCTCATTCTCCAGTGTATGTAAAAAGTCCTAAATCACCCAAATTTAAGCCAAGTTATAATGTTCATGACAGTTTCAAAAATGAGTTTCTTATGAAAGTTTCTTATGAAAATTGATCACAGAACTTTAGAAATATTTATTAGCTAAATCAATTACATACTATGGTCGTACAAAATAGTGAGGTTTATCGTTTATGATCGTATCAAAATATGCAAAATGACAATGGAGAATGTAAGGATTTAAGGATGTTTTTAAAAAGTTTATGGTCGTACACTACAAAAAATAATAATGTTAACAAAGGCACAAAAGTTTATCATTTATGGTTGTAAAAAAAAAATAAAATAAACCACAATGAGAGTGAAAACATTTGATGATTTTTATATTTTTTTGGTTATGTTTAATAATGATAAAGAAAGCACAAAAAAGGTAATGTTAAAGAAAAGCATGTGTTCAGATAATAGTCATGGTTTAATTGTGAAGATGATTTTTTTGATTTTTATCTTGTTTTGTGAAGTTTTGTGAAGTTACCGAGTTAGCACAGGCTTTGATATGGTCACCTAAACTATTCCATAAGTCTACCCCACGTCTGGTAACTGTTTTTAAATATTTATTTGACCTCTCAAGTCGTATTTCAATTCATTTGTGCAGAACAGTTTTTGAATGTCGTCTAGTTTCACTTTAAATAAGATTTGGTATGTTTTAAATTTGATCAGGTCCCCAAAATTCTGTATCTTTGATTGGCAAAAAGTGCATTCGTATGTTCTCTATATTGAACTATTCAAATTTTTTGGTAATTTAAACAATACATATGTTACTTTTATAATTATTTCCCAAGATCTCTAAGCTCAAAATGCTCTGTTCCACATTGCGATGTTCATGAAGCTGCAGTTTTCAGGTTTACAGCTACTTTTTACATTTAATTCAGTAGAGATTGGCAATTCCAGTTTGTGGGTCGTTTAACTGTAGCTCAATGTGGCTGTTAAAAGCTAAGAAAAGGCCATTATACGCTGATGGACCACTGATCTAAAACAGCCTTATCTGAATCTCCACCAGGACTCACCACAGTGCTTCAGCGTCCAAGGCTCCTTGCCTCTTAGGATCCAGTAGAAAATGCCGGTGTAAACCATCCCCCCGTACAGGCCGAAGTAGTTATGGAAGGACGGCCGGATGTTTCTCACAGAGTACAGCTCCTTCCAAATGGTTGACTTCTTCAACATGTCGCTGTACTCGGGCACGTGCAGACCTGAGGCCACACAAACAGGAATGGAACATAAAAAAAGAAGCCTTAGAATGTTATTTTAGCTCTAGGCTTTTATAACTATATCGACTTCAGTTTGTGCCATTATTGGGCTTTATGTTATTTTTCTGGACATTAAAGTTACGTCGATGAGTCGTTATAGATACAAATGAACTGATGTTTTATTTGGCAAACTTCAGCACTTCACTTATTTATTGCAGCTCATGATTTGAACCTCCAGTTGTGTTGTTTTTCTTCACCTTATTTAACACAAGGACAAAGTCATTATCTCAGCTAAATGGAGATGCTACTTAGCAGTGCAGACTTTCATTTGTACAAACTATTATTATTTTATTATTATTAATGAATAATGTATATTAATCATAAGCATCGGCAATATTCTTATTATTATTATTTGTATTATTATTATTATTGTTATTATTACTATTAATGATATTTATAATAATAATGGTAATGATAATAATAATATGACATTTGACGCCCTTCAGATAGTCCAGTTTTTTCTCATGTTCTCATATCCAAAATACAAGATTTTGTGCATTATTTAATGTGTTACTCTTAAGTAGTACTTCATATCAGCAGTAATAGGTATAGTAGCCAAAAACTGTGCTCAAGTAAGAGTTATTTCAAAATAAAGTACTTTTGAGTTTCTGCTGATATCAGATAAATATGCCACAGTTAAAAAAACACTGTTCCTAAAATTATTCAAACAGAAAACAAGCTGAATATATTTTAAGATAAATATGCAAATTCTAAAATAAACTAACAAAAAAAAAAGTAAAAATGTATCCTTGGGTGTGCTAAAAACTTAAAGCTTAAAGTTCATTTGAGTTTTTTTAATTGTAGATACTTCCTCCCCTTTCTTCTATCAGGCTCAGTCGGGGACTCTACAGACAGCAGTGACAAAGAGAGCCCCTAGTGGTGATATGCAAGAATACAACAGGGACGGGGTGGCCAGTCTCATTACATATGGCAGCTTTAATGTTGTGTGTGGTATTTCACTTGTCACTGCTAAGATTTATTTAATAAGCATCTATTTTTAAGAGCATGTTACAATAGTAATGTCATGATGATTCTTAAAAGGACCCAAAATAAAGAAGTATTATGCATTATTAGTCTTGGCCCAACATTGGGGCTTCACAGTTCAGTGCTCCCATGACAAATGCAGCCAAATGGAGCTGCAAAGGCACCACAATATTCATCCAGTCTTATGATTTTAGAGTGGAGAGTGTATTCCATTTAATGTCCTTGTAGCGCTCTGTTTCACTCGGCGAATGGCTTTTTCATTATTACAACATATATTACATTTTAATGGTGGACAACTTTAGTGATAGGTGCACTTTCAGAAAGAAAAACCCTCCAAAACTTATGAAAGAACTTATCATCCGACCTTTGCTGACTGCCACATGCTGCTATCTGACATTTAACCTGCTCATATTCACAGTCTGTGGCCAGAAAAGTTTTGGGTCATCGAATGTGACATATTAAACTTTATGGAAATATTACAAAATGTGTTAGATTTCAGTTTTGTGTTGAAAAGTTTTCAACCAACAACTAACCAAGTAGTCTTAAATTAAACAAGTTCACAAAAAGTTAGTTTGGAACCTTATCCATGTCTGCATCTGTGTTCTGTTCACAAAACCTGTTGAGATTCCAAACAGGTCTGAATGAAAATGAAATTACCAGTGCAAACCTGTGCAGACAGTGAACATGCAAACTTTATACAGGCTGAAACTGAATCTAGGATGTTTTTGATGTGAAGTTTAGAATCTAACCACTTTTCCATAGAGCCTCCAGAACAACCACACAAACTTACCCACGGAGGTTTGATCAAATGTGGGAATGTCAGAAGGAGAAGATTAGTGTTACATTAAAGGGTTTGAATCCCCACCTGCGGTCTCAGAGTCGAGGTCTTCTGCGGTGACCTTGGGGAAGATGGCCTCTGCAGCCAGCATGCCCGACTTCATGGCCGTGTGTGTGCCTTTGATCTTGGGCACGTTCATGAAGCCGGGACTGCAGCCGATCAACAGCCCGCCGGGGAACGTGAGCTCTGGGATGGACTGAGGAGGAGAAGAGGGAGGGCGGTGACTTTAGATCTACCTCTGAGAACTGTTAGTCCTGCATGTCAAGGAGAAGATTTACTGGGGCAGTTTAAATGATGACAGCAGTCACCCCAATCAATTACAAAAACATCATTATGTTCAGAGTTTTATGGATGTGCTTTATACCCCACCCCTCTAATCTACTAATCTTTTTTAGAGAGTAAAAATTTTTATTTATTTGATTTCCATCACACAAATAGTCCGTCCATATATTATTGTTTCAAACTTTTATTTATTTCCAAAATATTACCCAGCCCTAGTATTTGTTTGTGTATTTCTTTTTTAATTTAAACTTTATTAAACCACTGAAAATCCTCCACAAAGACAAGTGTCAACCATCTTGCCACTGTAACATATACTGGAAAATCTTTTGGCATCACCTATTGACCATGAGGTACTTGTGTTGCTTTAATATAAAATCACATTCCAGAATTAAAATATTTTGTGATGAAATTTGCCGCCCCTCGAAGACACAAGGCATCAGTCCCTGGAATAGTGGTTCACATGGACCCAAAACCAGTGCAAAGTTTAATGTTTTTCTGTTACTTCAAATAACACATTAACAAATGAGGTGATTTCAAGGAGTTTTGTCAGTCAGTGGGAGCCATAAGCTTACTTTAAGTCCTCCTCCCCCTGTGAGTCAGACGTATCTGCCCCTTAAAGTGAGATATGTCTCTCCAGAGGATCGCCCTTCTGCTCCAGGAGGCTCCATGCTGCTGCAGACGAGGTGGGACCACTGCTCCCTACAGCGGGGCCCCACAGCAGGGCCCTACAGCGGGGCTCCAGGCTCACAGCTCCATGTGCAGCAGCTCCTCCACAGGGGATAGTCCCACTGTGGCCCACATACATCTGACCTCCAGCAACGAAGTGAGGAGGAACTTGAGTCACACTAATAACCCATCCCCTTTTCTAAACATTATATTAGAATACATTTCTTTTATATACTAATTTGTCAAGAAAATGTAAGGTAAACTTCATTATTCATGAAGAGAAATTTATCCTCTGCATTTGACCCAAGCTTTAACCTGCTGGGCATCTCATCAGGAGCAGTGCACGGGGACTCATCAGCTTCATTCACACATGTTTTATTAATCATATTTATGAGGTTATCTTGCCCTGAACTTCGGAAATCACTGTTTAACTTTTCCCTGGATTGTTACATCACACGTAGAAATCCAGTGACTCATTGCTAGACACATTTGACCATTTCTGCTGTCTAACTGCATCATTATAACTTCATGCTTATATTAGCATAATGACTGTTGCTTAAAATCGAGCTTTTGCTTTTGTCTATGATAATTCCAGCCATTATGTTGTTTCATTTTTTAATGATTCATGCATGTTTGGATAATCCTGTAGTTTGTCATTTGAAGCTTCAGTTCTTAGAAATGTTCATTTGCAACCATTATCACCCATCCGGGCCCACAGATCTGCACTTTTGAACTTGTTCTTTGAAAAATCTGGATGATTAGTTCTGGCCTTTTGGGAAGTCAATGGGCCAGTTCCTATTATGAACTTGCAGCCCTCCTTTATTCCACATTTGCAGGAGATGACAAATCTAGTTTCCACAGCCGCTGAATGCTCCCGGAGAATGTGATTGCACAAATGCACTATTGAATCTTACTTGAATAACTCAACGTGTCTATGCCCTCGCTCCGTCATCTAGGTGCATTCCATAGCAACAAAAAAAAAAAAAAATCAAAATTGAAGCCCTGTTTCTACTATTTGAGATCTTTACTTATTATAGCTCAAGTTAGCAAAAATTATTTTGTTTTCATTAGTTAGTTAGCTCTGCATACATTGTTAAATTTGTATAAAAAGGGCTTCACTCTTCACTCTTTTTTTCAAATTTATCTTTTTAATGAGTCTCATTAAATTACGTCCATAGAAGATCGAGTGTTGAGAAATGAAAGCCTTTTAATTAAGCCAGTGCACTGACAATGACCAAAGTAGACCTTCATTAATAATACGTGTAACTGCTCATTTGTGTAATTTGGCACCAATACAAACTTGTATTTTTACAAATACAGATGGATTTCTCTCTGTATTTGTTATACAGCGGTGAGTCTGGATTCCTCCAGGCAAGGGTACAATAGTTATTGTTCATAAGAAAGAGGCTTTACTGCTATAAACCTCGGCTTGAGAATTTTGAAAATGTTCTGTTCACATAGCATCCCCTTAACAAAGAGAGAAAAAATGAAAACTGAATACCGAGTTACACACAACTTGACAATATGCTCCCTATAGAGTTCACACTCCCTTTGTATATCTGATGTTTTCTCTAGTTTTATTATTGATATGACGTAAACCGTTAGATCTATGCAATTTGATTTCTTTCTGTTCGCTGTGCAGGTTATGACAAGGAAAACTGCAGCAAAGACAAAAGTAAAGATAAAATGATGCGATAAACTCAATTGTACTTTGTCTTCCAAATACAACTGTTATTCTAAAAATTCATTGATGAACTGACACACAGGGAGGCTCCCATATGGATTATTTTAGGCAATACTGATTTTGGCTCCAGTATTTGTCTTGTTGTCGAGGCTGTTATCTGATATTTTCCAGTGCAACATCAAGATTTTTAAGTCTATAGTTATTTCACAAAGTTAAATTAACTAGCATTTTAAGAATAATAATAATAACAATAGTAAAAATAATCATAAAAATTACAACAAAATGTATTATTCAGGGATATAAATTCTGATTTTCACTAACTTTATTGATTTCACCACTGATTTTACCAATAACTAATATCCCTAATATCACAGCCGTTTTGATGATCAGATTTATTTTTCTGTTAATACAAAACAAATATGTAATTACAGGATTATTTTATTCTTCTTCTATTTATATAGTTTTTACTGGTCATGGAAATCTGCCCACTTATCTGTCTTTCCTCATTTAGACGCACTGGCCTGTGAAAGTGGAATTACATAAACACATTTTAATTAAGTTGCTTTCTACTGTCGTCATTATTATTCTTCACTACTGTTTTGATTACAGATTAAATTAATTCTATACTTAGAACAGTGCTGCTGACATTAATTAATAATGCATGTGGGCAAAGGCAGTGTGGGTATATGGGCCTGTTTGAAAGTTTCTTAGCAAAAGTGGCACTTTTTAATGCAAATCTGGAACTTTTCATGTCCCAAACTCTGTCAAGTCAAATTATTTAGAAGATTTTACTTTGAAAGGGTCTAGAAGAGTTTATTTCAACACCAACATTTCTAAACAAAAACAATTCCAGAAATGAGGCAACTGGCGGCAAAAGTGAAATTTTAATGAGTTGGATAATGAACTGGGATTAGCCACAGTCACAGAATATGGAAAATCACGTGTAGTTTGGAGCTGGTGATATTAGAGCCTAGTTTAAAAAGACATGATTGTATTTAACATTATTCATGGATTTTTATGTTTTTTCTGGTCATATACTAGTTTATTTTTTAGCAGATATATTACATACACTACTTACATACTACCGTAATTATTATTTTTGTAGTAGAAGAGGGAACTAACAGATATCATCAATAAAGTGTCCACCTATCTTTCCATCTACCGTCATTTCTGGACTATAAGCCACTACTTCTTTTAACACACTTTGAACCCTGCAGCAACGATGCAGCAAATTTATAGACAGATTATTTGTTCATCAACACAGCGGATGTGTGTGCAGCCTGAGTGCAGAAAGCGCCGCTGTCTGTGCGGGTAACATGAAGTCGTCATGTTAGTGCACTAAAACAATTTATCACCATGTCTAAAAAAATAAGTTATGATGCTAAATTCACATTGAGTGAGTGGGATACGTCTTAATGGGGTCACATGAGGTGAGTAAATGCAGGTGAGTGTGTAAATGATGAGGAAAAATGTCTCAAACTTCAGTAGCCGGACGTCGATACAACCGCCCTCACCCCCCGGAGAGCCTGAAATCTGCTGAATTACTACAAGACACTGACACGACCCTAGACAGGACAGTAGCTCTTTCTACAGGAGACGTGCAGTAGAGCACAAAGTGACAAACTACGATAATCCCACTATAGATTTTTATGGACAAAGTCTTCTGGGGTAAGTCCTCATCAAAAACATACCTGGAGTTGTGTTTTATTTAATTTACACATGTTCAACACATAAACCCTGCATATTTAAGCCGAGTTCTTCTCTCAAAAGGAAAACACCTTGTGAAGTCATGTGGAAATACAGGAAGTGCACCATTGTGTTTATAAACTCCATACACCTTTACTAGATTAGCCATCTCTGCTTAACAAAAGGTAAAATGCAGCTGTTAACATGAAAACTACTGCTTCATGACATCACAAAGTGGAACAGAGCATTTTGAGCTTTGCAGATGTAGACAGACTAATATTAAATGTGTTACTTCAAACTTGTAAATGAAACAAAACAAAACTCTCGACATGTTTTTAATGAGTTATCAGAATTCTAACATGGCTAAAAGCTCAGAAGAATCAATTTTGTGACCTTTAAAAGACACAATTAGCATTTAGATAAATGTCAGTTCATCATTGAAAAAGTATTATGGCCGACTTCATTCTGCCTCCACTCACCTCGTGCAGGATTTTGAACATTCTGATTGTAAAGTGTGTATAGTCCATACCTGGACGCCTCCTTCGTTGAGAGCGCGGGCTCCGTAGGCGATGCGCTGGCCTCCCTCCAGTGTGGGGGCCACAAACGGGTGGTGCTTCCAGCGCTGGAACTCTCTGAACGGGCTCAGGTACGGGTTGGAATAGTCAAGACCGACCTGAGTGGCACAAGGACACAGAATGAGCCTGAAGTGTAACAGCAAAATCACAACGAAATCAAAACACACCACGATCAAATCAAAACCATGATTTGAGATGGCACAATGATCAAATCTCAGAGTTTGTATTTCTTTAGTCTGTTTATTAATACTTTGCATCACACCTTACTGGATTTTGATGCTACAAACTGTAGGCTCTGCTCTGTTTGGGGCTTTATTAGACTCTGATCTTTATTTTAACATGATCAAACCATAAAGAACTGATTTAGTTGGAGCAGGTGAGGTAATTTGTGCTGTTACACAAGTTCCTCTGAGCATTACAGTCACAAGTATAGTCGCTAGTATAAGCCAACAGTTTTTCGTAATTTGTACTTTGAGAAGTCCATGATATTTTATTTTATTTTATCATGCATACATATGCCTATAACTGTACCATAACCTGTTTACCTTAATGAATGAAAGAATTTTTTTATTAAAAGTTGTTTATACTGAAGAAATCGACTTCAACGTATTTTTGAAGACATTTTTAAGTGTAGCTCACTGCTTCCCTGAGCCATTTCGTTGAACCTATCACCAAAGGCAACAGTAAAGCAATGTAACACCTGAAGCGTCAGCGCAGATAAAACTGTAAATGACTTTTGGCTTTTTATAGCTCAGACAAACGGTTAGCTTAGGTCAGCGAGAGCAATTATCAAAGTTCAGGTAAAAGCACCTTGTATTTTTAGAAACCACTGAGGGAACATATGTATGCAGCCATTCAAGTAACATGTCACTTTTTATCCTTAAAGACAGTATATTCTACTTGAAAACAATCTAAAAAGTAGCATCTCAATGATATACGATGGTTTCTGAGAGTTCATATCTCATCGTTGTTGGATAATTCTCCTTGTCACTCAGTCAGAGCAAGACAAAAGCTGACCACTAGGGGGAGTGGATCAAAACTAGAATTGAATTGGCTTGACTGGGTTTAAAAACGTCCAATATGAAGGAAAATAGGCTCTTAGTATGTTAGAATGTTGTTACGTTGTCAAAAACATAACTGGAGTTGTGTTTTGTAGCACTCACACATGTTTGAATAATCATTTTTTATAAGCAGTGGTGATTTTCCAAGTTAAAAATGAAACAAAAACACATGTCCAGGTATGTTTTTGATAAGAAAAACTAACGTAGATCAGAAAATGGCGTAATATGGGGTCTTTAATTATTAGCAAGTAGCGACAGGTCCGCTAACTCACCATTTAAAACCTTACAATACAGTTTTTATGTGGAAGCAAGAATTTCCAGAGAGGTTTCCATACTTTGAAACTAATATAAAGCTCTCAAATTGACCATCTTAACTTTTACTTGATTATCCTTATGTGAAACACTTCAGTCGTCATTACGCCGTGGGAAAATCCAGTGCCCTATGCAGGTAATCACAGAATAGAAAGTAGTTTTACCTTTGATTAATAGGTAAAATAATGAATGACTATATCCATCTTATGAAATGTCCATTCTGCCACTTACTTCCTTCCTGTCTTACTTCCACTGCTACTTTATGTCCGCAGGGAAAGTTTTAACCAAAGGCGAGAGAACGTTTGCCTGCGGTGCGGTAAATAATTTTGCATGCCCTGGGCAGTGGCCTATAAGTTCTGCTGGTTTTGATAATTTCCTCTAAAGATAGATCTATAAATCAGTTATATTGCGCAGATATTTGCACCTTAAAGTTCCTATATTACGCAAAATTGACTCTTGGGAGCTGTAAGTCGTGGTATAATGTTGTTTCCTCCTCAAAAACAGACCTGGAGTTGTGTTTTGTTTCATTCACACATTGGCGTAACCATGTGTTTTTGGTCTGTCTACATCCCCAAAGCTCAAAACGCTCTGTTCCAACTTGTGATGTCACGGAGTTTTCCAGTTAACAGCTCCTTTTAATCTTTGTTCAGTACAGATTGGCAATTCCAGGGCTGAACTCATCCAAATGACTCTAGTGAAGGTTTAAAAACACAGTGGAGCGCTCAGTATAGGTGAGGGAAACACTGCAAAACACCAGGTATGTTTTTGATGAGGAAACATTATAACATAGATCAGAAAACAGTGTAAATCTCAATATTTTGGGTCAACATGATGCCAAAACGCGACTACACAGACTTCTTACCCAGTTTGTAAAAAAAAAAAAGGGTGTGGACGAGTTAGTCATAAGTTTTAAATGCGATAATTAATAAAAAATCAGCCCCACATGTCGTTAAAATACAACATTGTCCATGAAAAAACCCATAACGGTCGATCTCTAATTTTCCCCCAAATGATATCAAGGATTTTTAAAGTGCGTATGACCGGTTTGGACAATTCTCCAATTTTGACTTATTTGGTGTGGTTATACCTGTTATGGTAATTTTAGTTTTACATTAATCAAGGAAGTCAGTTTGTGAAGAAAAGATTAAAAATATGTTGCAAATGACAAGAAGTAGAGTTCTAAAACATTGATGAAAATTCCATCCAAAAGTTATGCACAATTTACACACAAACACATTTTCTCCTATGCTTGAATGATTATTTAAACAAAATAAAGGTGTTTTCTTAGATTTTCATTTGTGAAACTATAATCTCTGTGAATGTTAGGCCAGTGTACTGGTTTCCAACCAGGAAATAAAATTTGAAACCTAAAAAAAATGATCATACTGGGCAATTTTTACAATTTTGTTTAGTAAAATCTTAACTTAATTATGTTTTAGTAAAATTAGTAGGCACTTTAAACCTCCACAGTCCAATCTTACTGCATACCAATAACTGGGCATTTGTGCAGCACCATCTTTATACAGGTTTAAGTTAACGAAGAGCTTACGTTTTCAAACCAAAAACAGCACATCTTCTTTAGTCGGGTTTTCTGTCTCCTGTTACTGTGACTGTGCTCCCTCCCTCACTCACCACAAAGCCCAGGGCCACCAGCGGCTCTCCTTCGTTGAGGTGGTAGAGGAAGGAGCCCCCGTAGGTGTGTCTGTTCAGGGGCCAGCCCACAGAATGCTCCACTCGGCCCGGGCGCCACTTCTTCTCATCGATCGTCCACACCTGCACACAGGAGCAGCATAATATTGCACCTTTAAAACAGAGTAGTAGGGCATGAATTCTGTAGGTAGTAATAAATGTACCGTATTTTTGGGGCTATAAAGTGCACCGGATTATAAGGCGCAGTATCAAATAATATGTCAGTTGTGTCATTGTCCACACATAAGGAGCATCGGATTATAAGGCACAATAAGAGAAACAAAACACGTATCGGATAAATCAAACTTTATTCAGGTCATTTACAATAACTCTCAGTTGTAGCTAACACAAAAATACAAGTTTAACAGTTGGTGATTTGGGCATCAAACATGCCCGGATCCCTCTCAACATTGTTCAGTTTTAACACTAAAATACAAAAGCTGAAATCTGCATGGTGCATGTCTCTTAACAGGTGCATTTTGGGTCCTTGTACAGCACACGGCAGAACTACCGGTATGTTGCACAGTCGCCCTATATGTGGCCAACATATTACTCCTCCTGACTCGCCCACTAATACCTTATTAGACTAATGTGGACAACATCAAATCGGTTGGAGGTTAAACACAACCAAAGGTCATACATAAGGCCACTGGATTATAAGGCCACTGTTGATTTTTGAGAAAATGTCATGATTTTAGATGCACTTTATAGTCCGAAAAATACGGTAGATTTTAGAATACAATAGGTCTAATGCAGGATTTTAATTGGGTCTAACTATAGCATATAAAGATATATTTAACATTTTTCCAACATATTCACACCACAAATGAAATTAGCCCTTTTTCCTGTAGCCGTGGAGACTGTGCAAGGAGCTTTGGACACTGCTACAGGCTTTTTACCCCATATGTG
>KN501629.1:0-17928 GCA_000787155.1 Scartelaos histophorus | reverse complement strand
CACACCCCAAGTTGCCCCTCCCACCCCTCACATCGCTCCACTACCTCCTCTGTGCTTTTATTTTGGTAGTTCCGCGCACGTAGACCACAGGCTTAGATCACACGCCTTCACCGCGCCGATAGTTCCACGCACTTGCACGTAAAAAAAAAAAAAATCAGATGCCACGCCAGGAATGCGCCTCACCTGGCTCCTATACAAATGCATGGAAGCAAATACGGCCCATCTGACAATGACGCGTGCAGTCTAGTCTGGCCCGAGTAGGATGTGAGTTTGCTGTTTGTCCCCTCGCGCTGGTGGTCCATCTTGATTGTACCTGTTGAGTCTTTATGAAGATGGCGGCTGTGATTAGGAAGAAGAAGTGGTTGATGGTATCTAGTGCTGACAAAAAAAACAAAAAAAAGTGGTGGCTGGGCTTGCTACAAATGTTGTTTTCTGGCCCCTATCGTTCAGGTATTAAAGAAAGATGGAAGATTGTATTATTGGTAGTGTGGTTCCAAGGAAATATTGAGACATGCTATGCTTGTGTTTACACTTGTTTTGGTTAAGTCCTGGTTCGGTCCTGTTTACAGTCCTGGTTTAGTTCTGGTCTAGTCCAGTTTTTTCTCAGTTTACTTTCAGTTTTAATGTAGTGTGTGTGCAGGTGTGAATGCATGCAGTGTATGAGCAACATGCAACAAGTGGGATTTTTTGATTTTATTTTTTGTGAACTATCTCATAGCATGCAATAAGCTGTAAAATCCCTATTTAAAATCAATTACAGAAAGAAAAACTAGTTTGCATCATTACCTGGTCCAGTTTAAGTGAACAGAAATTCAATATGATCAATGCAATCAAATTATAATTGCATAATCTGTGTACATTTTTGTGCATTCTGTTTATTTAGCATGCAGTCATGAATATGCATATAACTAATTTACAACAATCCATATGACCAAAAGTGTGTCAGTGTCATCTTTACAAACAAACTTGCAGAAAAAAGATACTATTTTAAGTCTCTGAATCATTATTTTCTCTATATATTGTATTTCTTCAATGCAATTCCAAATGTTCCTACTAATAAATTCCACTGTATTATGATAACACTTTATAATAATAATCTAATTTACAGCCTTTTTACAAGCCAGAAGAAAGACTAATGAACAAATAGTATATTAAGAATGCATATAGGTATAGGTAAATAGGTAACTAAGCCTGAGTCATTCTTACTTAACATTTTCTCCATTATGAATGAAGTGAGTCTCTATGCTCAACTCAGGCTAATTATGTTATAGCTTGTATAAAGTGTTACATATTTGAGATTTAAAACTTCCAAACATATAAGAAAAACTTCCTAATAAATTCCAAATCGGTGGCACTGTCTGTATTGTGGTTCTAGAGGAGAGGGAAGAAGAGGGGGTTGCGGGTGCGATTTCCTGTCAGCGCCTCGGTTCTGCTCGGGCGCCGCTCTATGCCTCAGATAGCGCTCGGACATGGCTGTGATGAGATGATTGTTCCTCTCTTATTCACACTGTCACAACAGCAGCATATGTAGCGTCCTTAAGCCTTCCGGAGCGCACACGGACTATACGCCCCACAATGGCCGTCTGTGCACTGCAGTGAAAGGGCCCGAATGGGGGGTCCTGGAAACACTAAATCAGACAGTCTCTTGCACTACTAGACGATTTTATTTTTATTTCTTTTTACTTTTTTTATTGTGTTTACAAATGTGAGTTGACTTACATGAGACAGTGGAGTTGTAGTATCTGTAATCAATAACAGTACTGCATCAAATAGAATAAAATATGGTTCAGTATACATACAACTACAAATATTGAGTACTTCCACTGCAGTAATTACTACTATTGAGCTACTTTTACTCACTGACACTACCACTATAAATATCAAAATTAAAGTGATCTTCCTAGCTTTAACTTCTTCTCCCACTGGAGTCACTACTACTATAAACTTCCAATTTACTTCATAATATAGTATATAATAAAATATGGCCAAGTCCTTATTTAACAAAAAGAAATACTGCAAAAGATAAGTACTGATATGGCACTTCAAATACTGCTATCCCAACTCCATTAGAATTAAAAATACTATTACTGGTACTACTGCAAAAGTTTTAATTCTGCATGTATCACTACTATTAGAAACTAATAGCACCAACAGCACTACTATGTATGTGTATCTTATGCTTCTACTTTACTTCTACTTTTACTAACTTGGCAGCAATCAGAAATACTATTAGCCTTCAATTCATATATTTATTATCAAACATTTATTACATAATTTGCCCGACCACTTTTGCACACCTGTAATCCTGTTTTACATAGACTCGTTCCAGATAGCTTTTTGCGGTCATGATGACTCCCCGTGCTCCTCATTCAAATGTGCAAAGCTAAAATACACGCTACCTGCTTCCAACGCCTTTTATTACTACTCTCCAACCACACATAATACCCAAACCTCCCTCTCCCCCTCTCCGTGTGTCCCACCATCACACCAGCCTGGCCAAAACTACCTTCTGCACAACATCAGGCTAAGAAGTAAGAAATTGGAAAGAAATATCGCAGTTCCAATGCTAGGTTTTGGCCCCGGGCGTTATTGGTGATTTATTCGGAGAGCCAGTTGTAAGCAGCGCAGTTCACTTGTGAGGTACTTTTTTCGTAGCATGGGTTTAGTGCGAGAATATAACCCCTTATTTCTGACCCAGTTCTGTTTATCGTAAAAGTTTATGAGCGATTGCAAGAGTGGAGAGTGAGAGGGAGGGGAAAAAGAGAGAGAAAGGGGAGGGCAGGAGTGAATGAGTTACCAGAGGGTGCAAAAAAGGTACTTCTAGTTTGCAGTGCTTATGTTCAATAATACCTATGGAGTAACTATGAAATGCAGACTAATTAAATCTATATATTTTTTAAGTAACTATTTATGCAAAGTAGTCAAAGAATCATTCAAGTTACTTAAAACTGTTATTTTCAATTAACATAAACATTTAGATGCAGTTGTATATAATATAAGCTTTAACCTTATCTCATTATAATGTATTCTAGTTGGATTCTTAACTATTCAAATTGAAATCTTAAATAAAATATCTTTTTTTTGTCCAAAAGTGAATAATTGGAAAGTTTGTCCTGTTGAGGCTACCGTAGTTTTGTAGCATCAGATAACACAATTGTGCTAGTAATAAAATTGCTATGAAGAAATAAGCAGCTAGCATTTTAAGATAATGTATTTTTATATTGAAATCTGTTATTTAAATGTGCTTAAGATCAACTCAAAGCAATGCAGTTTTCCATTCTGAATCAATATTGTACTTTTAGATTAACAGTTACACTAATGATCCAATAATGCCGTTCTTGTTAGTATTTCTGCACCCGTTATAGTAATCGGACTACTCAAAAACCAATTTACAGTTTAAACTCATTCACAACAACAATGATCTTAACCTCTCTTACACCCCCGTCATTGTCTGTGCACTATTTGCGTCTCCTCTCCAAACCCAGACTAAGTGCCGGCTGCATTGATCCCCACATAATCATCGTTGTGTTTTGTCGTCAAGATAATTACCGCCAATTAGCTCCCCGACACCCTCCACTCTGCCCGTTCAATTGAAAACAAAATGGATTCCGCGTGTAATTAACATCATCCGGAAGGGCCCTCGAGAGCTTTTCATATGAGACAGTGCGGTGGAGACGACGCTAATCTGCTAACCGCTATTGACTCTCGCTGTCTAAATGGGATAAAGGGGCTAAGTAGCATATTACGACGTCTCTGCTGCACAAAATATGATGTGCACCGAGATGCTCGCTAAGTGCAAATGTGAGATTCAATTATCAAGTAAATATGGGAGTTTATTGTAAGTACATGTAGCTGATTGGTATTTTCAGCAATTTATCCAAATGTTTGAATGAAAAGCGCCAATGTGGAAACAAATGATCATAAAGTGTTAAAGCCTTAGACCGAACCAGGAAGGGCATCTGGTTTACCTTGCTCCAAATACCTTCAAATTGCTGTAAATATGTAAAAAAAAAAAAAAGAAAATATGAATCACTGTATAAGCATCAGAAGTTGAAGAGTTGGAAGCTCATATTTGCCACACATTTTGTAGATTTGGAAGCAGATAATTAAAGCTACACTTTGGAACATTCTCCATGGAAACAGAGATGTTTGATGCCACAGTATGGAATATTATAGCCAAATAAAAAACAATTCCATGCAAGAAAGCTAAAAAAGGAGTCAGGTTTGTAAGGATGCAAGCCTGCAATTTGTAACGATTAATGATATTTTCTCAATTTTACCGGAGAATAAAACTAAAAAAACATGCTTTTATTTTCAACAAAATAGTTACATACTGTGGCTTTAAATGCTTTTTATAAAGTTTGCACTATGTTGCACAAAGAAAAGGTGAAATAATAAGGTTACAACATTAAATTATACATGTGTTTGGACTTAATTGATTTAACTGATTTAAATTAGAATAGCTCCAAAAATCCAGTTACCTGAATTTGACTATTTCATGTCATTTAAGTATTTTTCTCTCTTCTAAAAATCGCACACCCTGTCATCTCCATCCATAAAGTAAATCAGATCACAAACCACAAAAAATAGATAATAAAACAGAAAACAGAAAATAATAAGTAATGTGTCTAGAGCCAGTGACCCAGTGGCCATATCTGAGTGTCATAGCTGAGGAATGAGCGTCAGTGTGCAGTGGAGGGCTTGGCCAATCGGGTGTGACCTTGTTTACATTGCTAATAACTAATGGTGTCAAGGTAATGCTCCTGCCGGGGTCACGACCTTCCGTGCTAGTCCAATCCAAAACAGGTAGAATCAAAGGCTTTAACGTGTCTACTTGCCCTTTGTATGTACGGGACAGAGTAAATAACAGCCACGTTGCATCACGAAATTGAATAGAAATTGAAAAGCAAATAACTCCAGATTTAAGGTGAAGTCACTGGGTGTATTAATGTATCTCTTTATGCGTTTCTTTATTGCGTAAATGCACTGTTGCCATTTTGCACACGTGACTTGCCATTGGTCAAGTTATGGGGCAAGTTTACCTCTGTTGGCAAAGTTGAATTTTGTACACCCGGAAATGTGAATGAAATCTGACTTTGTTTGTGTACACATCATACGAAGCTGAAAAAAATGAAAAAATAATGCAAAGTAACGTGTCTAAGGAAATTTTTTAAGGAATATGAAAATACTGATGTAAAATTAAAAGTGCATTGGGTGCAATGTTCCACAGTATGACATCCAACTTATCTTTCCATGGAGACAAACACCAGGTTAAATTACAGGTTAGATATGTGGAAAGGCAAGCCCACTATTTGTACCAAAAAAAAAGAAAAAAAGAAAAAAAAAAAAAAAGAAGAAGCATACACCTACAATGAAATACCTACAGTATAAATATATTTAATGTGATACTACATGGCATTCCAGGCAAAGTGATAACATCTCCATGGAGACAACCAGGAAAAGTTACATAGCGCAGCTTTAGCTTACCCTTTACCCTCCAAAGATGTGTATATTTGCAGCAGATTTATGCACAAAACAGACATATCTTCCAACTCAGATTAACCCAAGGTCTTATTTCAAGTTTTTCTAAGCGCAATAAAACCGGACCTTGTAACGACTGAGGTCAGCCTGCTATCTCCAAAGACTAACTTGCTATTTTGAGCCACTGTTTTGGCCAGAGCTTGTGAGCAAATATATGGGTGTGTGTATATGTGTGTGTGTGTGTGTAGCAGTGTCACAGAAATCAAAGCTAGCTCTTAAGTTGTAGCCTGGTTTGTTTGTATATGTTTATATGCCCTAGCAAGTCCTGGGGGAACGTGTTTGGAAATCCCCTCCATATTCTCCCGTGCCCGCTCGTGTGCTGGGCCCTGACCACACAACTGCACCGCCGCTCTCATTATACGGCCTATGGGGCAATAAAGGCATACCAGGATTACGCTGTTACATGGAATTAGCAGAGATGGAGGCCGAGATTTTCCAAAACACAGACCAGATAGCTTATTGCATGCTACTGTAATGTTAATCTTGCAGGTTTAGGCTTTACATGAAGTATTACAGGATTTTTGGTTTTATTTGTGGAATTCCTTTCATATAGTCTACTGTAAAACTTATGTTCACATTAGGATTGGGCAATATTTGGGTGTTTTTTTTTTTCCCCCAGATGTTGATCAATTACAATTTTTCGATTTTTTTCCCTAATTAAAACAAATGAAAAAGACATACTTTTAATCACTGCTGACACAAAGAAAATGTCTTTTCTTCTGAACTCTGCTCTGGATTCTTTTGCTACAGGCTACTGAGGATTGGCTCTTGACCTCTCAATTCAAATAGTTTTAGTTACAGTTGTAGTTTTAGTGGTGGTAGTAGTTGTAATAATAGTATAAATAGCACTAGTAATAGCAGTAGTAGTAGTTCTAATAATAGCAGTTGTAGTTGCAGTAGCTGTTGTTGTTGTGGTTGTACTAGTGGCAATATTAATAGAAGTAGTACTACCAGTAATAATAGTAGTAATAGCTGTAATAGTTGCAATAGTAATTATAGTTATAATCGTAGCAGTAGTAGTAGTTATTGTTCTTGTAGTATTAGTAATAATAGTAGTTGTAGTTATAGTAGCAGTTGTAGTTATAGTAGTAGTAATGACTTAATCTTGATCTCAACTGAAATGTGATGAATCGTACAGCCCGATCCTGTGTACCACCGGCACAAAGCGGAATAGTTATGGAAACAAGGATTGTCTCTAAATGACAACAATATTATGGGATGTGCAGAGGTGCCAGTAACAGGAAAAACTGTGACACAATGACACAATACAGTGGGACATGACATTATGGGGTCATCAAGTTTCCACTGCCACTATACAAAACCTTCTAAATAGAATGTTTAAATAAAGTTGAATTTCATAGGTAATTTAACATGCCTAGTGTTATTATGACAACATTTTAATTATGCAGACATTTTTTCAGATTAACGATTAAACGTCACAAAATCTTGGGAAAAGACTGATCCAAGTCCCGTTACATTTTGATGCGTTATTTCTTTATTTTCTGTCACACCTCTATGGTCACAGTTGCCCTGGGGCAGATGGAGGTCTGACTACCACTCTGCCCCTTGCACCACCACAGTCACTGAAATAAAAGTGGTTGAAGTGTCTTGCCCATGGGCACAATAGCGCAATCGCAGTATATTGAGTATTTTGTATATTGAGGTTCACCCCAACCAAAAATATGACAATTTAGTGACTTCTGATCTCATTGTATTTGCTGTAATATCCATAAATGACAAAATTATCTTCTCTAATTTCTCAATAAATTATCAGTAAAATAAAAAAAGAACAAAAAAGCATCATTACATTTACAATTATCTTATTGGTGATAAATTAACTTCTTGTGTAACACCTCCCGTTTCAAACAAAAGACTCTTTACAAGGACTCTCTGTACCTCATTATAGGACAAATATAGCTCATAATGATTTGTCAAGTTACAGAACAATGTCACCCAAACTAAAATAATAGACTTGCCACTTGAGTACACTACATTCCTCCATCCAGATTTGGGAATGCTCTTGGGAATACTGGTCAGGAATTCTCTCAATGAGCGCAGCGTACTTGTCATCTGTGCCTTTCCCAGAACACTTCCGTTTTGCATTTCTAATAAATTCCTTGCATTTGCTATCACGTCCACACAGGAGGAAGGCGCTGTATCGACAGAAATAACTCGGACATGATTGTTTCACAGAGAAAGGCCATTGTGTGGGCCCGGGAAATCCCACAATGCCCTGCTCTGTCAGCTGATCCATCAACACAACTGAACTTTCAAAATACACATGTTGTCATTTGTTGAAGAAGAAGTTTTGGTTTTGCATTTTGATTAGCTACAGAACTTTAAGTATTATTTTCAGTTTAGTAGTAGTAACAGTAGTAGTAGTAGTAGTAGTAGTAGTAGTAGTAATAAAGGTGGTAGTGGTGGTAGTAGCAGTATTTGCAATGATTATAGTAGTACCACTTAAATAGCACCAACAATCATAGTATAATTCTAATAGAAATACTCAAAATATTAAGTAGTAATAAGGCTAACTGTTGTAGTAATAATAGAAGTAGTAATAGAAATAATAATAGAAGTAGTAGCAGTGATGGTAGTAGTTGCCATAGTTGTAGTACTGTAATATAATAGATGTAGAATAGTAAAAATACAGTGGTAATACACATATTTGTTATAATAGTACTTGTAGTGCTTGCAGTTATAGTAGTAGCATCAGTATCAGTAGTCTTGGTAGTAGTAGTGCAGTACTAGAGCAACATTTGTTCATCAGAATGATACTTTTGATGAGCAATTTCACATCAGTCTTAGTATTAGTCAAAATGAGGCGACATATGAGGTTGTGACAGTCTGCTAAGAACCATTTCCTTCAGTGCAGTTTCCTATCCCCGTATTTGAATAAAGCGTTGACAGCTTGATTGATTTATGTGTCTACAATTTTGCATATCTGGACAAGCCTCACTATTCAAAACTTGCATAAACACAAACATAACATATTTCTCTTGTTTTCCAGATCTTCTACAAAGTCACTCGCGAGATCTTCCCCGGTGAGGAGCTGCTACTTTTCATGAAGGCTGAGGAGTATTCATGTGACAGTATGGCCCCAGATATCCACGGTTGGTTCCCCTCTCACACACACCCACCCACACACACACACACACACACTAATGTCATGGAAATGCTTCATTGTAATGTTAGCTCCTAATGCTAATGTTTACTTATACCTCGCTCGTCCGTGTAACAGAGGAGAGGCAGTATCGCTGTGAGGACTGCGACCAGCACTTTGAGTCCCGCTCTCAGCTACTGGATCACCAGAAGCAGCCGTGTGGGATGCCCCCGGTCTCCTTCCTCAACCCAGGTATGGCTCAAAATGGGCAGTCATTTAAAAAAATAATATTAATAAGGCTCAATTAGGGGTTTGTGATATGGAAAAATGAAGATCATGATTTTGATTCTATTTACTCTTTGCATTTGTAGAGGTAAATAAATCATCTGCTTCCTCTGAGAGTTCACACCTCACTGTGATTGGCTGAATCCAGCTGTCACTCACTCACAACCTTATAGAGCTTAACCAGCTGGAGAAGTGGGAGGGAAAAGTGTTTGTGTTTGAGCAGACAGCTGCGTTATACAGAGGAAATGAATCATATTATGATGGTATCACCAAAAGAGCAGATTTTCACAGGGATGAGATCGCAATTTGATTTTCATCACTATATAACCCAGTTCTAGGTTCAGCTAATATTAACCACATAATTAATTAAATTAGCACTGATTTGAAAATGATATTTGAACTATATTTTAAGTATAGTATAAAATAGTATAAATAAATAAATAAATCAATAAATAAAGCACAAATACATACACATACATACATTTCATTGTACATATTATATTACAATGAGCATCATCTTCCGCCCAATAACCCAATAACTGCTTTTGTGCACTAATATAATGTCAATTTCTATGATTAGAATCTCCACTCAAGTTTTATATTTGTATACGCTCCCTCAGGAGGAGACAATGATCTGAAAGCCCAGGAGCCTGAAGACCTCCGACCACTGCACCTGTCCCAAGGCTTCCACGAGTGCAAGGAGTGTGACCAGGCCTTCCCCGATATCCAGAGGTATACAATCTTTTTGCAACTTGTTTTAGTTTCAGTGACATCAACTGAATGGATTTCGAGATGTAAAAATGGACAAATGCACTAAAATTGAGAGGCTGTTTGTTTTGTGTCTAGTCTGGAAGCTCACATCCTGTCCCACTCTGAGGAGAGGGAGTACAAGTGTGACCAGTGCCCCAAGGCCTTCAACTGGAAGTCCAACCTGATCCGCCATCAGATGTCACATGACAGCGGCAAGCACTATGAATGTGAAAACTGCTCAAAGGTAAAGTCATGACACGATGTGATACAAACATAAACTAAACTTAAACTAAATTGAAAATATTGACCATGTGGAAATATGTAAAAAAACCCCATATCTTAGTCTTTCCACAACAATTTACCTCCAAACGGTTTGATTTCCTAATTCTAATGTACTTAATTCTCATGGTTTTCAAATTGATTTTAAAAGTATCATTACCTGAGTGAAACTAAAACTAATATCATAACTACATACTCATCTGAACAAGTATTTACAAAAAAAAAGTGTACCTTTTGCGAACAGTTTTAGAAAGGCTTTGTTCTTTATCAGAACTAGACAAGACCACGTGATAATAAAGAAACAATTTTTTTGGGGGTTAAAAATTAGGTAACACTTTGTAATAGTAAATGACTAGTCAACATTTATTAAGGAGACAAGGAAGGAAACATTTTAGACTGTGATTAGTGAATGCTCACTTAAATATTGATAAATGGATAAATACTTTGTAGATATGCAAAGAAAGTCATGTATTACTATTTGGGAATCAAAACTGATGAGTAATATTGAGTCTTTTTCTTAGTATCAGAATTGAAATTTTGTGACAATCTCAGCATCTCTAGCCGTTTAACCTCTTCCCAACTTTTTCCTTACACCTGAAACACTAATCTTCTGATTTACCATTTGTTTTGTTTAGTTTTGATCTCATTGCTTTCGTTTCAGTTGTGTGGGAGCTGCACAACAAAACAATGTCAACCAACCTTATTTGTCTATTTTGCATCTCACATAGCCACTCCCTTAAGTTGATGTTATCTTGTGTGTGCGCTCCCTCCCCCAGCAGGTGTTCACAGACCCCAGTAACCTGCAGAGGCACATCCGCTCACAGCACGTGGGCGCCCGGGCACACGCCTGCTCCGAGTGCGGGAAGACCTTCGCCACTTCGTCAGGCCTCAAGCAGCACAAGCACATCCACAGCAGTGTCAAGCCCTTCATGTGTAAGTCACTAAGACCCTACCTATGTAAGTCTGACCTCAAATCATAACCATACTTTCACTATGTTAATGTAATCTATGGTAGAGTCTTTTAACCCTTTCACAGTTTATATGTGGTAGGTTGTGCATGTTGCTTTACAGGGGGTGGTATAATCAACAGGTTTATCCCCAATGAAATGCAGCTACATATATGATGTCATAAGTTTGTCATTTATGAGCTCATTCTGACATTTTTGCATTCAAAAGTAGCTGTTTGCTTGTAGTGGCACAGTGGCTAAGTGACTAGCACTTACGCCTCAAAGTAAGAAGGTCCCCAGTTGTATTTTAGGACCATGAGAAGCCTTTTGGTTTGGAGTCTCCTTGTGCCGGGGTGGATTTCCCTCCATCAATCAAAGTAATGTGTACATGTAGCAGTGGGACACCAGTGGCAAGTTGTGTCCTTAGGCAAGACACTTCAGTCACATCAGTCTACCCAAGAGGGACTGTGGCTGTAATGGTATCGTACCACCACCGGACTAGAGTGAATGAATAATGCACGAAACTGTAAAGTAACTTTGACATCTGGAAAGGCAATATACAAGACTAATGTAAAGCACATACTCTATGACTCTATCCTAATACTAGCTCAAAATCTAGAGATGGATCCCCAGACATTTGGTATAATTTTATTGTAAAAATTCCAGTTAATTATCTCATGGTAATCTAATGTATATGATGCTAAAATCTAACCCTATGTATAAAAACAAGCATTCTGAGCACAGACTTATGACATCATAATAAGTTGACTGCTTCTTTGTGGGGATAGGCATGAAACAACTAATACTCCTGCAAAGCAATGTAGGAACATACGGTTGGTCGCTTTAAACAAATGACATTTGGGATTAGTATTATTGCAACATGTCCGCTGGCAGCTCGATTTCTTCAAAACAAAGGCCGCACCTGAATCAGCATCACCACTGCTGAAACTGCATCTCCAGCCTTTAAGCGAGCATGTCAATCTTCCACTACCACGAGAAATTTAAGCAAACCTTTCCATTTTATTGACCTTACCTGAACTGCTTTTGCTATACTTCGCACCAACATTAAGAGTTTCATCTTCTTATGCTAACCGCTAACTTCAAGTCCTAAACACACTTCGACCCCTGACCCCTCCGCCACCTCGCAGCCTAAAGCTATATGACCTTCACCCTCAACCTTTCGCCCTTGCGTCTCCGCCTGACCTCTGCTAACTCAGAGCTGGGAGAAAGCTGGCAGCGTTCACACACATAGAAAATGAGTGCAGATACTAGCTTACACCGCACGATGCACCATTCCTCGCAAATGGCAACCACATGGCCTCTCCAGTGTGCGCATTCAAAACGAGTCCATTTGGTGTAATCAGCAGAAAATATGCAAGTTTTAAAACGGCTAATGGGGGTGTGAAAAAAACAGAGAAGAAGGCCTGAAACATGGTGAGAGAGATCGATGATTGACAATGTTTGGATTGCATTATTGTCGGAAATGAAAATTCAAAACACAATTTGTTCATTTGCAAATTTTGGACGAGCACACAGATGCACTTTACAATTCCAAATCTCACATTGTAGCATTGTGGAAAAGATCAATTCAAAACAGATTATTTATTATCAAATCGAGAATTACGAGTCTTTAAATGTTCACACCACCTCAGAAAACGTATTTATTTATTTATTCATTCATAACTTGGCTACATACAGTGAGTCACAATGATTTTAATTATAATGTACTTTATGTTGTTTGCTAAGGCTGCAGAATTGTACACAGTAATGGAACCTGCTCACCCACACACACACAGACATTGATCAGTGTTTAATCATTTATCTTGAAACATTGTTGGCATGTTTGCAGCTAATTGAACCTCTCTAAATACTACTAAAATGTACTGTTGTAAAGTACCTGTTTCATAAATCTGCTACTACGTTTTATATCCCACAGAGTGCAATTGGAATCAACAAAAAGACTGCATTATTTACTCCAAAATACTTTGTCTTCATTCTCCCCTGATTACGTCAACCACACCAAAGCCACAAATTCAACTCGTATCAATTAACTTAAACATTACAGTATATGTTATAGAACATAACATCCAAAGTTGGCTGCAAGATTTGGCGCTCTATGCACTTTCCCCCCTTAGCTCTTCCTCCCCATCCCCTCAAATCGCTTTTTGTGCACCTTGTGTCTGGAAGTCATCCAAAGTATGCAGAAGTGTAATCACACCGAGATCCTAACCACTTCCTTATCCTCATTTTGTAGATCTAATAACAATGTGAGTGAAATCAATCATGGTGCTCTGGTTCGAACCGCTTTTTACCATTAGGAGATGATCAAAGTACCATTGATGTGTCAGCTGTATTGTATCCGATCTGCGAAATGTCTCTTGGAGCTTATAGTGCAATAACAACAACAACCGAGACGTCTTCCAATGCATTCTTGACTTTTATTAGCATAGTCGATCAAGCTAGCATGAGAAAACAATATGTACTTGGCCTCTATACTGCTCTTTGTGATTCGGAAATGGTGGTAATAGATAATTTTGACAGACAAATAATGGCCATAGCTTTGTCTGGTGCCACGGTACAAGGGACGGGGTCAGGCAGGGTCACTTAGAAACACGGTGGGCTGGGTGTGGGAAGGTGAACCAGCGTTGGGAGACAGAGGGACAGCTATCTGAACAAGGTGAAGGGGGCTGAAGGGTGGACAGCCGAGGGGAGAGGACGTGAGACCTGTCCCTGGGAACCGGACTCCAGGATAGGATTCATTCAACTTGGCTTCCTTCGCAAACTTAAAATAGCGCCATTGTACTGAGCGCGGCTGAGAATGTGTGTGTGTGGAAGGTTATGTCTGCAGTGTTGTGTGTGTCTATCAGTTTCTCAGTGCAAATGTGCCGCCGTGTCCCCTGTGTCTGTGTGCGATTGTTTACGGAGTCCCTGGGAGCGTCCCTGGGAGGACAATGGGGCTGGACATGCATGGGAATTGGGTTTGATGTGCAGGTGATGAGTGGTAGTCACTGACTCACACTGTCAACCAAACAGTTCCTCTGACAATGCCAGGATCTGGACACACCTACTCCCATTTTGCTTGGAAACTTCTGATGGGAACACATGCATATCATTCATATGCTGTATTTCCGGTGATTTGCCTTTCTAGCCTCAAGTGTTTTTATTGTGTCATAGGTCTGTTTTCCACCAAACTGTTAAAGATTTGGGTCACATATGGGATCAACATAATCAGTATTAGTTTGAGCTTCTTCTCCTGAGCACAACTGACACTGTTTAAACTAAAAATGGGAACT
Organism: Scartelaos histophorus; assembly: GCA_000787155.1. NCBI lineage: Eukaryota > Metazoa > Chordata > Actinopteri > Gobiiformes > Gobiidae > Scartelaos > Scartelaos histophorus. The sequence continues at coordinate 3,733 of KN501629.1, read as the reverse complement.
TTTATTATCTCTGATTAGCTGATGTGTACTAATGGTGGAACATAAACCTGTAATATAATGTGACATCCGTTTGTGAATACACTGTACTAACACACTGCTCCTCTGTCTCCATGTTTGTGCAGGTGAGGTCTGTCACAAGTCCTACACACAGTTCTCTAACCTGTGTCGTCACAAGCGCATGCACGCAGACTGCCGCACACAGATCAAGTGTAAAGACTGTGGGCAGATGTTCAGCACGACATCCTCTCTCAACAAGCACCGGCGCTTCTGTGAGGGGAAGAACCATTTCACTGCTGGGGGCTTGTTTGCCCAGGGCATGCCCCTGCCTGGTGCTCCTGGTTTGGACAAATCTGCCCTGGCCATGGGCCACAGCAGTGCTGGACTGGCTGACTACTTTGGTGCGAGCCGCCACCACGGTGGGCTCACCTTCCCCGCAGCTCCTGCATTTCCCTTCAGTTTTCCTGGCCTGTTCCCCTCTGGACTGTACCACCGGCCCCCTCTCATCCCGGCCACCACCTCCCCGGTCCGACAGGCACACCACACACCAGGGTCAGGGCCAGAGCTGCTCCCCTCCAGCCCCGGGGTCCAAGATTCTCAAGAGCTGCTCAAGGCTCTGCGTAAAGACGGAGGCTCTCCTCGTACCCAGATGATCGCTGCTGATTTTCACACCTCATCAAAGCGAATCAAGCCAAGCGACCAATCAGAGAGTAGTGATCTGGATGATGTCAGCACTCCCAGTGGCAGTGACCTGGAGAGCACATCGGGCTCTGAGCTGGAGAGTGACATGGACAGTGAGAGGGAGCGAGGGGCTGCCCGAGAGAATGGTAAAGTGTCCAAACGTAAGGCCAGTGAGGGAAGCTCCCACAGCCCCAAACTGCTAGGCAACAGTGCTGCTAAAGACTTTCCAGGCCCCTCTTTGATGCCCTCCTCGCTGGACGAGCACACAGCCGTCACAGGGGCTGTCAATGACTCTATTAAGGCTATTGCCTCTATTGCAGAGAAGTACTTTGGTTCAACAGGACTAGCCAGCCTGCAAGACAAGAAAGTGGGCTCTCTGCCCTACCCCTCAATGTTCCCACTGCCTTTCTTCCCTGGATTTTCTCCTCCAGTTTACCCATTCCAAGATAAAGACCTCAAACCTCCAGGCCTGAAGGGTCAGCCCCATTCTCCTGGGGAAGACTCCAAAAAGGTCAAAACAGAGTCACCTTTTGACCTCACAACCAAGCGTAAGGAGGAAAAGTGTGAGGTGCGAGTCCCCTCCAAACCAGAGTCCTCACAGAGCAATCAGGACCAGCCTCTGGACCTGAGCCTGGGGCCACGGGCACGAGGGCGCAGTGGGAATGAAGAGGAAGCCAAGAAGACTTATGATGAAGGCAAAGCCGTGCTGGAGGTCCCCAAAGCTGACACCTCTTTACAACATGCCCGGCCCACTCCCTTCTTCATGGACCCAATCTACAGGTATGGCCTTAACTCAACAGTCACTCAACTGTTTGTGATTGTTCATAATTTCTCTCATGAAATCTATATGCAGTTGAGCATGTGTTAAGAGCTGATAGAAATGTCCCATTAGCAGGGTTGAGAAGAGGAGAATGAGTGATCCATTTGAGACGCTGAAGGACAAGTACATGCGGCCAGCTCCAGGGTTCCTCTTCCATCCCCAGGTGAGCCTTTATCTTATGGAAGATTGCACAGTTACGGAGTATGTTTGCACAGTTATGATTAATATGAATATAAACTGAGCATACTTTGTAATTTTATTGCTTGCTTGTCCACATTCGCTGGCCGTTCCATAGTTCGAAGTTTTACGACAGCATAACCAGTCTAGATATTACACATTTCGCTCTTTAGGGAGCAGTAACTCAAAATGGCTTTTCGGGGTTGACCATACAGCATTAATGGGTATTACTATGTGGCTCCGGTCTTTGCCTGTTAAGACCATTGGTGCTATGTAAAACAGATGTGGCAGCAAGAAAGGGGCACAGTGTGGCATGTCTTCACGTTATGTGTGTATGATTGCAATATAAAAAATGATACGCTTTTAAACCCCTAGTATCTGCCCCCGGGTTGGCTGTCGTGTTTTGAGCTAAGTAGCGTGTGCTCAAGTGTCTGTGTTATGAAGTGTTGCATTGACGTTCATTTGTCCACTCTTAGCTTGCGGGTGAGAACGGGTCGTCGGGAAAGTGAAAACACCACTTTCTCAAGCGTACCATTCTTTTTTTCGTTCTTTCGTTCTCTGGTCGTTTCAGGTCTGGTTTTTACAGGCTGTTTCATTTGTCTGATTTATGTCCCTTGTCCAGACTGCCGCATGGGTCCGGGCCGGCAGCAGCCACATGGCCATCCCACAGGCCTTAATGAGGTGTCCTATCAGTAGAAACACTAACAGAGTGCTTAGGCCATCTTTATGACTTTATGATGTCTGGACACACAAATCATTCCCAGAAACAGCCAGAGCAGACCAGACCGAACTGGGGCCCCTTCTCTTTGTATAGGGGTTCACTTGACTCAGTTTTGAGGAATCGAGAAGTAGGCTACAAACTTTTTTTTTTTTTTTTTAAACTAGTGATTCAGCTTTTTATTTCCTGGCAGGAGGTTTTTACTGCCCAACTATACCGGCTAAGGTTACATAGAGGAATCACACTCATAGCCAGTTATAATGAGTTTATTAAAGACAAGGAAGTGTTGGGAACTATTAGAGGCAGAATGTTATAATACTTCAGATAGCTAGCTCATTGCTCATTTAGATTTAATAATGCGGACCATAAGCCTTTGCTCAAAAAGTGCACATGTGTCCAATCAAAAGGTGTTGATTCATTGGCTACTTCCTGGTCCTGACTGCCTCCTCTGTCCCTCTGTCTCCTCCCCTCAGTTTCGTTTGCCAGATCAGAGGACTTGGGTAAGTTCCTCTTTGTGACACAAATTTGTACCTCTATCCCACATAATGCATGGGCAAAATATCAACTGGCACCACCCTTCCATCCGCATGGCTTGTATGGTGAACTAGAGAACTATCATTTGGTGACGATGAGAATTGACCAGTTTATATGTGTTCAGTGTATAAATCTATTCATATACTTAATTCTGCATGGCTTCAGCAATTTTGGTTGTGTGCACCAATTGTGATGTTATGATTAATGTCAAAGTGGAGTAGTTTTGTGCACTCAAATATATAAACATTGCACAAATTTGAGAAAGGACAGTCTGTAAAAGTTTACAAGTGATTTTTGATTATTTTAAAATTTTAGTTTTTTACTTTTTTAAAAAATCATATTCAAGATCATGCAAACGTAATTTTCTGGAAAAAAAATCAAATTTAATCCAAAAGTGGTATTTAATTTAGATAAACATAGCAAAAAGAACCGCAAATGTACATAAATTTTTTATCTTGGATTTGATTTTGAAACAATTAGGGAAAAGTGAAATGTGATCTTAAGAATGCCATTCTTGTGTGAGTGTGAATGATGTCTAGATTGGCTTGATTTCAGCCCGTTTTGGGACTAATTAGGCCACATCCTCTGCTCCCTTCTCATAAAAGCCTTTTGATGGGGATTTCCACTTCTCCTACTTCATCTTGTCTATCTCCACCGTTAAACATTGCTTATTTGTAGAACAACCATGCGCCGCTTCAAATGGGCATGGCGGAGCTGCCGAGTGGTGGGCTGCTTTCTATCAGCGCCGGGGTAACAGTCTCTCTGGGACACTGGCGAGGGGGTGTGGGGGAGCGGGGGGTTCTGGG
>KN501627.1:0-12383 GCA_000787155.1 Scartelaos histophorus | reverse complement strand
AATGTCGCCTGTTCACACAAAGGTGTTTACCTGCTTTGTGCGAGATCACATCTGCCATTATCCAGCGGAGCAGCTTACTGTGCGTCGCCAGGACAACCAGGTCAGAGGGCACTGTATTGCTGATGTACATTAGTGGGATGTACGGGTACAATGGAGGGATGTACGAGGTACCATCACTATAAACTGACTCGCATCAGGAACAAGATGTTGTTTTCAGTGTGTTAATTACAATAAAATGGGCTTTATATTTTACCTTTATGGCATTTTTCTTTTATATGCGTTATAATGATTGCTTTAAATTGAACCCAAAATTCACCAGTGAGACACAAAAACAACCTCTCATTGTTGCAAAGACTCATGGGTAATTGTATGCATTGTGAAGGGTAAATTTGTGTCAGTGTGTCACCCCTTGTCGCAGTGATTAGCTGCCGCTGTAACACAATATGGGTTAGATTAATTGAAAGCTGAGTCTGGTCCCGGGACATGGCAGATCTTTTAGGGCAATACATTCTTATCTGGAGTCTTGGTCTTGGGTCGGTCCGGCGTCCACAGTGGGATGGAAAGTGAGACAGGACGACTCCGGAGCTGACCTGGTCACAGCAGCTGTATCAGTCACCTGAACGGTCGGCAGGCGCTCGGAGATCAGGAGAGGATAGGACAGGGAGAGAGGGAGCTGTGGACCACAGGGCACCACACTCATGTTTCACTCACATACACCGGGCTTTCAAAGACCGTCCAAGGTCTGTCTGTTACTGAACATTGTGTCTTCATGTATTCAAAGTGGCTGAAGAGGCTTTTCATATCAGAACTGTATTTGTTGGAGAATATGTCTGCGAGATTAAAATCTGTGGAGCACAATTGTAGAGAGATTTAATTGGACCAAATATTTTGTATTAAATCTAAATGAGATTTACCTGGGGGTGATCTTGTCTCTTGTATGACACCTTCAGTTCCTTTGAGTGTGGAATGAGTCTCCACGGGGGCTCTGATTTTCCCATTAACATAAACATGCCAAGTAATGATGAGATGTTGTTTAGGAGGCACTGCAGTCAGCTGCTCCACACTGTCCTTCTGAGGAAAAAGATGCTGGGAATACATTTGTCCAGTGGAACAGTAAAGTCAGTCTTATCACCAGTTAAGTTATCCAAGCCAAATAAGAAACATGATCATATTCTTCATTCTTCTTTGCATGACTTTTCACTCTTAAAGGCACCGCCACAGTCTTCTTCTGCTTTCTGCTTTCATACAGCAACAGGCGTGGATGAGGCAATGAGGAACCAAACTTTCTATTTTTGTTTTGGTTGTGAAAATATTCTGAAGGAACAGCTTGTTTGATTTTGCACATTGAGCCTTGGGCTGAAGAAAACTCAGATCACAGTCTTGAAATAGTCACAGCGCTGCTATAAGCAGAAGCTCTGTATGATGTTCTGGCCTTTATGAAGGGCACTTCTGTCTGGTCAGTACTGTTACATGTAAAGAACTAACCTGTTACCATCTAATAATGAACAGTGATAATGATTATTATTTTTTGAATATTTTATAAAAATTAATGGACGTCAGTTAGCTACAATTAAAATGTTTTGCTAACTCACTAATGCCTTACAATTAAAGTGTGTCTTAGATAGTTTATATAACCTAATACAATATATTCAATTACGGTAATACATTGAAACCACTGATTGTAGAGATTAATAAATATTTTTTTTTTTTTTTTTGTTTTTTTCATGGCCAATGCCAATTGTTTATAAACCAGAGAAACCAGTGGCCAATAAGTTCTGCCAATATTTTTGGGCAGATTTTGATAATTTTCCCCAAATTATCTAATTTGAATTTAGTACAAACTCATTGACAGCCTTGTTTTATTACAAACTGCATAAGAGAGCTGTTTTGGAGCATCTTTGGATTAATTTTAAAATTAAAATATTATTTATTCATATTTGGCATATTAAGGCTGATAGCCAATGTGGTAAAAAGTGCTAATATCTGTGTTTCTATGTATTGAATATGATGAAGACAGAGTGGGTATAAAATATTCAGGAAGTTGTAGGTCTTACCTCACTGTCCAAACCCCTAAGAAATACATAAAATAATGTGTAAGTGAATGTAAATGGTAAATCTGGTTAATGTCCAGGATGTTGCCTTTGCACCTTATTTGCCAGTTCAACCACTTTCCACTTGTATTGTATTAGTATTTATAATTTGTATTTATTTGACCTCCATTAGCTGTGCTTCCACACAGCTATTCTTCCTTGTAATGTTTCTTGATGTTCTGTTGTTTCCGTCATAATTACTTCACAGCTCTCTTAATACCTTTGTGCCTTGCCCCATATACGTGTAAGTAACTACATACAATGGATTTAAAAAGACTCATCTCCATTATCACTATCATGCCGCCCCCATTCACAGCTTTCCTCTTATTGTCCTATTGTACAGAACAGTGATAAAGAGCCAGGATCTCACCCTGTATACAGCCAGGCTAAAAAGAAACTATATTCTTACCATACAAGAGTCATACAGAAAGGGTGTGTTGTTTTTACTCACGGAACTCTTATTACCAACACCTCCCTCTTCCCATGTGTGACTCTGTAATGCTAAACCAAGGCCACTGTACACGCAGACACCGTATAAAATAAACAAGATAACTGATTATGAGATATGAATTTGTAATTACATGTAATGAATGTAATTACATTCAGTCAAAAATCAGTCCACAGTTTGCATTTTCACAATATCACACAACATAATATACAACCTCTTAACTGTAAAGAAATCACAGAGGATTGTTGTCAGTGCATAGGAAGATTATCGAGATTGCATAATAGTCTTTAATATTGTAGCACTTCATTCAGCTTGGTTGTTTTTAAAGTGTAAAAACAACCAAGCTAATAGTGATAATGATACTGGCGACAGTTTTGTAAACACTGCATAAAACACATTTAAATAGTAATCTGGTCGTACACTCATATACTCCTTTATGGTCCGTTACTTGCATTTTTATTGTTTTTGGTTTTGCTTTTATATCTTGTCCTATATAACCCCCACCATCGGTCTGTGGTTTCCATGACAATAGATTAACAGCTATGTGTTGAGCAAAGCGTGATGTCCATTTCTCCGAACTCTGTGTTCCAATTGAACATATCATAAAAGGAGCAGTGAAAGGTGAAAGAAGTAAGAAATATAAGCGGCAAACACTACCACAGGGTTACCACTTAAATAGGCTTTTTACATCACGATCACTTATGCTGCTGGTGCTTCTGTTAGACCGATTTATTGAAGTATTTAAAAGTTAAGACCATTACTATCTTAGGCTACAACTGGTGTTATGTTGAAACCTCTGCATTGTAAAAATGAATTAATAAAACATCACAAATAACCTACAGTAGAGACAATACTTATACACCTATTTAAACCATTATTTTAAAGTAAAATGCAATAGATGGACAAATATGACTGTGCAATAAGTGATGAATCCCCAGTGTAAGTAAGTGCTATTTATTCAGTTCACCCCATTGTCCTAAGTAAATGTAAACACAGACTACATAGTGATGTTGATAGACACTAGATACTTGAGTGAAGTGCTCGCTCTCTCGCTCTCTTCTCTCACTGTGATGGTCAATAATCCCTTTACTGCTTCCTCCTGCAGATTGCACAACCGATCACAAGTTGCAATCACAAGATGTGGAACAATCGAATGTTTGTGAAAGACCACATCTTCACACAAATATAGTTGTAGTCTTATGGCCTGGATTTTCAGATGCATAATTTGACCTGCTACAACTGGGCAAATTCAATTTACTTTCACACTTTGCTTCAATCAAAAGACATTTTGCAGGTTTATGCTTTACCATCACTCTCTGAAGGGATGTAAAAAATAAAGGCTGATTGACTGAGTATTGAATGAACAGAAGTGGGTCACTTGGACAGACGCAAGACTTTTTATCTATTATTCAAAAGTTTGGAGCACAATGTGGACCAGGTCAAGCTAATTAAGGTGTGTTTACTGACACCATGTTATGCAATGTGAAATTCTGCACATGTAATTATAGCTATTGAACCTAGAGTTAGCCACACAGAAAAAAATACTTATTTAATTATTAATGAATGCACTAGCCAACATCAAAAAGTAAGCAAGTAAATCACTAGACATTACTGAGTATTTGACTGATTATCTCATCAAGTTATTAGCACATTTTCAAATTCTTTTTCAGTATAACCCTTGCATGAAAAGAAATGAGAGACGGTCAAGGTGAAGGAGGGATGTTGAAGCATAAGGCGTAACAATCAGGGAAGCTGCTGACCTAATGCTAAAATTGACATATTGATAGTTATGCACGTCTAAGGGATAGAAATTCTAATACTAACTACAGCATAATATGCTTCTGTCTGTTCTGTTTGCTTGTTTTTTCTGGCCCAGGGCTTGATAAAAATGGTGCTCAAATCGCTGATAGCTATTTCCATTTCTTTCTCCATGGTCTATGGAAGAATGGAATATAAATTATTTATAACATGGCGTAGACAGGACAGAGGAGGCTTTTGAGTAATAAGAATGCATACCTTTTAGACACAAAACCCAAGGAAGGGAAAATAGCCTTGCAAAACATAAGCATCCAAAATACTTCTGGATTCCACAAGTGCATTTGTCACTCTGTTAAATGATGGTCTATTTTTAATCTCAACTAACCCTTATTGTAATGGATGTACAAGTACAACAGTGTAGAGGAGCGGTTTTAATGACATGCCTATTAATTTATGGTCTGTCAAAGTCTCATCTGAAGCATGTGAAGCAGATTGATAAAGTTTCAGCATTGTTTACAGTTAATGAAACTGAATATAATTAAATGCAATGGGAAACTCAAATCTGTCCATTATGAATGAAATCGGTCTTCATGAGATGTCCAAATAGTGGTGTAACTTACATGTTATCATGTATGTCTTAATGCAGAAAACCTGCCATGTGTTATTCACATTCATTGGTTTCAGCAGGTTTTGCAGGATTTCACACCTGTTCCTTGCCATATATCTTCACTCAAACCTGCCTGATCTAAAAAATCTGTCACATTCAAATAACAGGAACACATGTCTCCCTCTCCCGCCTCCTGCAGCACCACCTTGCATAATATGAGCCACTTTAATTGTATGTTGAACATTATTCATGTGCACAAGTTCCCAAATACACATGCACTGAATTATAATGTTGTAATTCTCTCATGTCTGTCTGACGCAGGGAGCAGCTGCGACCAAAGCTGTGGCCTTCCTGTTATATAAGGCTTAAAGATGCCTGCAAACTTTCGGCCACCAGGGGTCGTCGTTTTGCTGGATGGGTGTTATTGAAAGAGCCAAACCACATGACTCCAATAAAAGTAAGAAGGGGGGAGAGGGAGGAGGCCATATAAACAGATAGGTGCCTCCTGCTGAGAGGAAAGAGCTTAGAATCCAAACAAAATAATCGAATCATGTACTTTACCCAAGGCTGACAGCAAATGCACAACTGGTTTTAGTGAAGGGAGTACGAGAAGTCAGGCAGGTAACATGAGAAGTAATAGTAGCAGTATTTCAAAGAACTGCGTACTCTTACATACATATGAAAGTAAAAAAACCACGTGTGTAAAGGTAAAAATATGTTCAGGGGATGTAACTTGGACATGTTTTGTTGGATTTTAAATGTGGTACTGCTTAATTTACAGCTGAAGCATGAGTTCAATTAACAATTACCTGAGAATCTAATCAAGAAACCCAGTGTCTGCTGAGTATGAGACCATTTCAGTTATGAGAATCAAACGAAATGTACATTTAACACTTAAAAAAGAGGTCATAGGGATAAGTTAGGGATAGACATACACAAACAGCAGCACAGGGATAAAGGCTGGGAGAAGTTAGAAGAAAAGTAAAAAAGTGCAAAAGTATTTATTGTGCACAAAAGTATGGTATAGTTGTAGTCATAAAGATAAGTGTGTGACCCAAGCTTAATGGCCTGGCCCCAGAAAGCCTGCGGGGCCGAGGGCCTCCAAAGAACCTGATGGATGGACATTGTAAAACTAGACCGTCAGCTCCAAACCAAGCACAAAACCAGACATTAGGGAGATGATTTCATTAAAACCTGACCACACTCTTTAAATAATTTGCAAAGTAGAAATTCTAGCTTGTAGATTGGCTTATTTATAGATTTCATATATAGAAGTCATTATGGAAGTCATGATGACTATGTTATGTCTCACTTTTAATTAGTAGGTTATATTTATGTGGAAAATGTCTTTACTGAGAATACCTACATTTATTTCTCAGGTTTCTGGTAATGAAGCCGACCAGGGGAACAATTCTGCTTTTCTTTCCTCTGGCACAGGAAATCACCTGCCTTTTAGCATGCCGTGATTTGCATACAGAAATGGCAGACACACTAGGACATCCAGCTTGATCTAACCTTCTCCATTTATCCTGGCTTGGAACTGCAGTGCACTGACAGAGGAGCCTCTATTACTGAGGGAACTGAGAATGACAAATGCTTGACTTCAGGGCTTTATATGAATTGTATTATTGCATAACTGAGCAAATTTTAAAACACACACGCACGCACACACACACACGCACACACACACACACACACACACACACACACACACACACACACACACACACGCATACAAAAAAATTGACACAGATACTCTCCACCATTTTGGAAAAAGGTGTTGGCCACTCAAAAACTCAAATGAGTGCCATCTTGAAAAATGGCTGCTGTTGCTATGAATTTTTTATTATATAAATTATTCAGAATTGATCTAAGCATAACATTTGATATAAATACTCTCTAAAGGATATGATAATAGAAAAAGATGCTTGCCACAAATTCAAGATAGTCACCATTTTAAATATGGCCACCGTCCCTGTAGAATATTGTTCAGTTGTTCAAATGGTGATGCAAATATAAAGTCAGGCAGAAATACACTTCAAAGAACATTCTTTTGGAAAAAGGTATGTGCCACTCAAAAATTCAGAATGGTGACCATTTTCAAGTATTGGAATGGTCACCATTTCTGTCAAGTATTGGTAATGTCGGATTTGTCTGCCTCCTCTCCTTGCCAGGAATATAAAGTCCCTGCCGGCAGAGCTCTCAGGTTCATTAGAGCACAAGCCTCTCCACCACATCACGGTGAAGTTCACTCAGAGGAGGAGCCACTGTTCATCTGTCCTCTTCTGTCTCACTATATTTTTATATTCTGTATCACTATATATACTATATCAGATTGTTGCTTCTGGCCACCAAGTAACTTTGTGCTGTTGAACCGAATTTAACAACTGTACTGAACCAGGACTGATCTAGGACTGAATCAGTAAACCAGGACTAAACCAGGATTGAGTGTCGTTACAGGCCTGAGTAGACCATTGGTCTAGTCTAAGATTAGTCCTGGTTTAGTCCTGGTATAGAACTGGGTTAGATCTTGTTTAGTCCCGGTTTAGTCCTGGTTCAGTTCTTGTTTAGTCCTGGTTTGAACTTGGTTTAGACCTGTTTTAATTCTAGTTCAGTCCTGGTTTAGTCCTACTGATTCAGTCCTAGATCAGTCCTGGTTCAGTCCTGGTTCAGTCTTGGTTTAGTCCTGGTTTAGTCCTGGTTCAGTCCATGTGCGGTGCTACAGTCCAGGCATCTCAATCGATGTTTCTTTGCTCAGTAGGTAACGCCTGTGACGTAATGACGTATTTTTAACAGTAAAGTCTTGCCTTTGAATTTGTATTTGTACTGGAGAAAGCATAATTGTACATTTTCATTTTGTGATTGTAATTCTTGAGTTTGTATTCTGATGGATAAAATACACACAGCCAAATATGCATGGAGTTCCCAAACATGCACGTATTTCTATCCTACGCACACAAATATTTCTGACAGTTGTCTTACTAGTATTTTTGCTAAATGTTTTCCCTACAGTCATGTATACATGTGTTATAATGTTGTTACCTCTTCACAAACATACCTGGAATTGTGTTTAGTTTCATTTACACATGTTTAACATACAAACCCTGCATATTTAGGCTTGAGAGTATTCCTCCTAAACAGAAAACACTGTTCCATCTTTTGATGTCATGTGGTAAGTGCTCCACTCCATGCTCCACTTTTGAATGCCTTACACTCCATACACTACAACCATTTCTATGATTTTCTGAACTCTCTCTCTTTGCCTCCCTTGACTCCCCCTCTCTGTCCCTCTTCATCCTCATCCCTTCCCTACATCACAGTTTGAACGATCGGCTTAATGAGCATTTGATAGAAATAGTGACCATCTTGAAAAAATGGCCACCATTTTGAATTTTTGGGTGGCCAGTGCCTTTTTTCCAAAAAACGACCCTTAGAGAGTGTGCGTGCCAAATGTCAGGCTTTTATATCAATTTGAACAATTCTCTTGAAGTATGCGCTTCATCTGCTGCACTAAAAATACTGCAAATGCAAATGGGAGTCAGAAATATTTTACTTAACTTAATGTGTCAACAGTGTATCAGGATCTGTAAAGTGTCTAAATCATCTTGTCCACAGAGCCTGAGCTGATGAAAGATGAAGGTGCTGTGTACCTGTTGTATATGCAGTAAAAGACCTGTTTGAACCGTGCACTGGAGCTGAGGGCGTGTCACACTCACACAGGAGGCGCTCAGCTCGTCCACATGCACATGCACTGCTACCTGCCTGGACCATGTAAACATGAGTCAGGCTTTGGTAAGTAGGTCAGAAACACATGGCATATCACGCTGATTCATCATGGATAAGTAAATCCTCTACAGCATGGCGCTGGGGCCACACGCTCGTAGTGGCACTCAAGTTAATTCCCCTTTTAAAGAAATAACGAAATTTGGGGCAAAGCTCATGTGCTCACATACATGTGGTCACCAAAGCTTTTAGCCAAACCAAAGCACCAGCTCACAGGTCAGTCGTGCACTAGGTTTCATTACTCATTATTTAATTTACTGATAAAATATCCATTGCATGCATGTTTAATCCCACATTCCTTAATTTAATTTTAGTCATGAAAATATTTGAGGATGTTAATCAAAATTTGATTCGTTAATGTCACAACAATTTGTTGTGCAGTGCAATATGTGCTTCTTTGTAATTTGACATATTATTTAAAATACTTTTGGTTGGACATTCCTGACAGAAACAAAATATGCTCTTTCAGGCATTATTTGTCATTCTATATGTACAGAGGAAGATAGATGACCAAGCCCCAGCTTGGTACTTGAGTAATGGACGGTTTGTCAAAGTCCCTGATTGCCTTTGCAGCCATACGTATAATTTAAGAGCCTTCAAGCATGTGTGAAATCTGAAACTTTCCTCCTTCTGATAGCTTGCTCCCAAACATGTCAGCTGCGGTCAGCTGAAAAGGCCAGACGATTGAAAGGGCATCACCAGCCCGGCAGGATTTGTGGCCACTCTCTTCTCTTTGTGATGGCCGACACATTCAATCTCTGTGGAAGACATCAGGTACAGATGACACCACATTTCTACTTTACAGCACTTGTTCAAAGTCTGACATACTTTACACAGTCATACATTTTAGTTACACAGTAGCCATACTTAGAGCTGGTCATTATCCTGACAGTGGTATGTATACAGCCCTATGGTTTAAACCTACAATCTGTCTAACCTCAGTGTTTTTCCCCACATTTCTCTGGATGGTAAACATGTCGACCCTCACAGCGATCTGGTGTGAGAAGACAAGAACATATAGCATGCTTAGTGTGTGTGTGTGTGTGTGTGTGTGTGTGTGTATATATGTGTGTATTTGGCCACACGCCTGTCTCCATGGCCTTGCATGCACATATGTGAACAGCATTTGTGGGTGTTACCTCACCTTCAGGGCAGATGATTCATTACAGACAAGCCAGAGGGTCGGGGGCCCGCCAGCAGTTGTCATGGAAGCAGGCATTGGAAACAGTAGATCTCCTTTCAGTATCATCTGTAGATTGTTGGGACACACTTTGCTCGGCTTTCTTCAGTGTTGTTTTCATTGTGTCACCAACATTGCTAGAGGTTGTTTTGATGTCTCATGTGATTTGCACAAGTATAGATCATGAACTTATTTGTGCTAATGCTATAGACACAAACACTTGTAGACTGCATATATGTTAAAGGCATTATTTGTGAGTTGTGGGTAAAAATACACATGTAATAGTGTTTTTTTGTCCTCTCTCTGAGCTGTGATTGGGGAAGAAGGGTCTCATGATGTGTCCTATGTGTATTAATATGAATATGAAAAACAGGTGGAAAGAAGTTGGTTTATAGGCCGACTGCACTAAAGATACCAAATGGGACCACTCAATACTATAGTTTGTATATATATTACATTTTTATGGAATTTCGTGAAGGTTGTTCAGGCACATTGGTCTATGGTGCGATGACATAAACTGTCTTCATCTTCTACTTGAAAATGTTGCCATGCAGGATGTGTGCAATGCAGAAAATTTCACTTTTCCAGCATGAAAAACAGCATGACTCCTCTCAGCAGCGGGCCCGGGTCATGCTCATTCTCACATGAACTTATGGATACATCTTCCCCTTTTTCTTCCTCTTATGTAGCGCACACACTGTCATACATTAACCACTAAAGCCATCTGACCCATATAATACTGGCCACATATTTTCCTTGATGTTGTTTGATGGCTTTGCTTGTATTTGTTGGTTAACTGGTTTGCGCTAAAATACATGCAACAGTGGCTTCTCCTAGAAAGCAAATGTTAAGCCTATTCAGGTGTCAGTGGGAGGTATGCATAGGCTTGTCGCGGCACAGGGATGAAGCTAAGTAAAGCAATGATGTTGACTTAGGCCTTTTTGTCATTGAAGTAAATGTAGGCAATAACCCACTGACACAAGTACAAGGATGAGTGATGATGACACTGTTTTAACAGCATGTGTTGTTACCATAGAAGTGTGGATAAGATTAACATGTAATTATCATGGACGGTGACAAACACAGCAGATGGGAGGAATAAGATATGAGGTAATGGACGCTGAAGCTGTCCAGAGCTGAGCCGAGATCTGTAACGGGATCCTGAATTTAATCCTTCCCGTACACTTTAACTCCATCACTGTCATATTTATTAGAATTGCTAGTTTAATGGTCATCATTGAAATTTCCACTTTCCAGTAGTGGAGAGAGTAGCCAAAGTAGGAGTATTGGTACTTCAAAGTAATAGTTCAGGAAGAAATATACAGTAGTGGCCCAAGAAATTACTCAAGATTAAGAATATTTGGGTAAACTTACTACTCAGGTAAGAGTAGATTTTGAGTGACTTGATGGTGGAAAAGCACTATAGAAAAATGTGACCATTTACCATTTGTTGGTGTCTGAACAGAACATCTGATCTTATTTATAATTAAATTGTCCACTAAATGACAAAAATGCATTATCAGCGCTGTTCCACATTAGAATATATTTCTTGTGTAACTTTATGGTGTCACAAACTTGGATTACACAAGCTTATTTTATTTTCCTAAAGAAATAATGAGTACATTTATAAGTTCTGAGAAATCAGTAGAATATTCTTTAGCCAGATGAGGTGACTATAGTGTAGGGTGACCAGATTTTCAAAATTCAAAACTGGGACACACCCAGGTTGGAATGATTTAAATCAAATTGTGAAAAGAGCGAGTAACATTGTCCATTCTCGACTCACTTCCAGGACTTTTGTCTATGCATTTTTATTACCATCTGGCCATTTTCAATCAGGGTGTTCTGTATTTTAGTCAAATTACATTATATGTCCCTATTTACTGGTGGTGGGGATCAGATTGGTCAAAAATAGGGACTCCTCGGACATGTCTTGTGTAAAACTGACAAACCAGTGGTTTTGGAAAAATCAACAGGGACAAAGGACACAGGGCTCAAAACTGGCACTGTCCCGGGTAAATAGGGACATCTGGCCACCCCGTTGTAGACAGTTAGAAATTAAAATAAAAATACAATAAAATACAAAGATGGACAGAATCTTGGCACCCTTATCCTTTCATCAAATGTCGTCAAAAGTCTGCTGTCACCACATGTCAGTTGTGATATTATCAAGAGTAAAGCCAAGCAGTACAGGCAGACAGCAGAACAATGGTGCAATGTGGACGCAGACATCTTGTTAAATGTCATCTTTAATTGAATGCTTGTCCTGTGAATGTCCTCATCCTGTGGGACCAGAGAGACAGCAGCAACAGCTTGATGACAGAATGTAAGGCTAATATGCTAATATGTGGCTAAGGGTGCTAAATGCTGCTATCTTTGCACTGACAGCTGCTCATGGAGGACAAATATCACTGTTAGTTAATGTGAACTGAAGGACACATCATGTTGGCTCTCCCCATATCACCTTTGCCACAGTTAGTAATATATTAAATTATATTTTATTTTATTATTATTATT
>JACN01090095.1:0-10288 GCA_000787155.1 Scartelaos histophorus | reverse complement strand
GCGCTCAGGGACGGACGTGCTGCGTCATGCTGCTTTTTCCCACTTTGTCTGAACATAAATTCCTGTCCCTAATATAGAACTCCCAATTGGCCCGTATAACTGCTCACCCAGTGAGCTTCACTTGACTGGAGCTGAAAGCTGTGGGTGATGTCACACTCCCATAGTGTAAAAATGTAGTTTTTTCTTGTTTTATCCTGGTTTTTAACAACATGAAGGAACTGCTGCTTTACATTAATGATCGTCTACTAATGGCCACAAACCCAAAACTGAGTTGTGGGCAGAGCTTTTGCAAACTAACAGCTGAGAAATTGTTCATAATTTGTTTTATCTGTGATTTTCAGATTTAAGGATGTGCTCATGTCATTCTCCCATATGTTGCTTTTTAGCATAGAACATCCATAAGGGAAATATACAAATGTTGAACCTGATCATTTCTATTTGTGACTAAACACTAGAACTTGGTTTGGTTACAACAAAAATCAGCATTTGAACAATATTAACTTTACCTCCCCCCATACTGTATGTATCATTACTGGCTTGAACGTCCTGACGTCATCTTAAACGCAGCAGAATAGTCCACAATATCTGTCAGTCTCTTGTTTATATACATTAGCGCTGCATCTGTGCCTCAGATTTAAGCAGCCCCCCCATCCCCCTGTCGTCCTGCTTCTGGTTTTAACGTTCCTTCTCATTGTACGTGACTTTTGCCTAACAAGCACAAAGGCGTCCTGCCCATACTTCCATTAGCGCTCTGTTCCCCGCCGAGCGTCGTCAGAAAGAGAAAATGGCACTGGCATTTTTGAGCTGTGATTGCTGATTGCTGTCACACAGAGAGGTTGTTTTGCTATATATAAATTCATTTTAGTGTGGCTCAATTTGAAGGAGAATTTGAACAATTAGTATTCAAGTAATAAAAAGTCAATCAGTATTTGCCTTTCAACAGTGATTACAATTTTGATTATTTTTTAAAATTTATTTATTTATTTTTTACTGAATATACATTTGTTTCATTGCGTCCTAGCTGTTTCTTATGGATATCAACTCCGTGGATTTCCATAGGGCACTACCCAGATCATATGGGGACATTTGTGTGCTATTTTACCTCCTCAAAAACAGACCTGGAGTTGTGTTTTGTTTCATTCACACATGTTTGACTAATCATTTCTTATTAGCCTGTCTACTTCTCCAAAACTCAAAATGCTCTGTTCTGCATTGTGATGTCATGAAGTGGTACTTTTCAAGTTAAAAGTTACCTACTTTTGTTAGGTAGAGGTGGGCTGAAATTATCCTAATGATTTTAGTGAAGGTGTATGGAGTTTAAAAACACAGTGGAGCACTTCCTGTGACACCACATCACATCACAAGGTGGAATAGAATGTTTTTTGTATTTAGGATTTGTGTGTTAAACATGTGTGAATAAAACAAAACACAATTCCTGGTATATTTTTTTATGTGGAAACTATATATTTTTGATTGATTTCTGGATCTATTGGAAGAGGATATTGATTTATGAGAGAAAAGGGAATTCTCTTAAAATGATGTTCTGTAATAATATAACCCAGACGCTTGTGTTCCCTCAGGCTCCACAGTTGGGCACACTGATGGGCGTCTACTTGCCCTGTATCCAGAACATATTTGGGGTCATCCTATTCCTAAGAATGACTTGGATGGTGGGAATTGGTGGAGTTTTGGGTCACACACACACACACACACACACACACACACACACACACACACACACACACACACACCCTAAAGTACAAGAACTACACATAGTAAAATGAGAGGCTGGATACAGGTGAACCAGTTGAGAAGGCTGGTAATATACTTTAAAGGGCCTATACATGAGGCTTAACAAGTTTACTACTACTACTACTACTACTATGACTGTTGTAGTTAAGGCCCCATCCACACTAGTACACATTTGAGTTATTTTCGTTGCGGATGGACTGTTCATCCAGACTAATCCGATGGAAAACGACTCCAGAGACTGAAGCTCCCACAAATTCATTGGAGTACGGATCTGACCTAGCACTGTGTGGACTGATGTTTGAGCTCTAGTTGCCTCCTTATTGGACCAAGTCACCGTGACTTACGCCTTCCTGATTTGCTGGGTTCGCGACATCGAATGTGACGCTGTTGCAGAAAGCGCAATTGAAAAGACTGTCTTCACGTTTGCCATCTTCTCTTCTTTTTACCGTCCATGTAGTTTCCGATACTGCGATTCGGTGATTTATTTCAGTGTAAACGTGACCTTACGCTGTGGTTGCTTCAGTTTTTGTTAAATAAAAGTACTTCAGAAACAGTAACCAAACAATAAAACTGCCCAAATATAGATATCAGACTCCTTCCAGCTTTGTTTTTATCCAAACGGCTCCTGTTGTTCTCCTGGATATTAGAATTATTCCAGATAAAGAGAAACAAAGAGATTAGAGCTAAACTAATGTGTTTTGTACGCTTAATTATTTCACCAGATTCCCCCCAGACATAATGAAGCTGGTCCTGGTCCCCGTGCAGAACTACAGTGGGTAAAAATATCAACATTTTGGGGGCATTCGCTGTGTAATTAATTTCTAATAGAAAATCTAAATCACGCTTGTTTCCTTTGGGCTTTAATTTCCCATTTGTGAATTTTGGAAAATAGCTCCAAAGGTCACTAATGGTCAAGTCTGTAGCAGTGTCCCCTCCGCAAATCCAACAATATCTGTAATGGTGTTTTTCAAAGGGCAAATGGAGCGTGAAAAGTATCAAAAACAACTTCTCTTAAGCGTGTACAGAATTATGCATCTCCACAGTGTGAGGGCCTCTGGGAGCAGTGACAGTCAAAGCAGAAATCACAGGCAGTTTTAGCCTCTGGGATTTCTTTAACTGTTCATTAGAGACCAATCTCCTCCAGCTCAATGTTCTGGCATCAGTGCTCTGCTAAAGTATTGGACATTAAGAAAAAGTATTAAAAAAGAAGAACAAATAGGTGCGAGTAGGGTCTGGCTCATGCTTGCTCCATGGGTTTCATAATGATAAAGGTTTAGATTTACCTTGAATAATTCAGAACGACATATTGTATCTTTTAAATCGTGAACAATCCTCAAAATGGCACCAGATCGCACAAAAATGAACTCCAAAAATAGGTTTTAACTTGTATTACCTCGAGGACAAGCAGGTGACACTACCAGCTCTATTTAGAGGTGACACGGGTCTGCGCACTCAGAATGTTTATTCAAGGTATTTTTAGCCCTGTAATTGAATAATAGCTTTAATGCCGTATTCTGCAACATCCCGACCAAATCAATGAAGTCTCCATAGAGGTTTATGGTGCCCCCTGCCATAAAATGTATGCCATAATATGCCATAATACATGTTTTTTCAATGTACAAATGACCTTCTTTCCTCTCTTGACTTGGTGTTATCGTCGTTGGTTAAAATTCTGTAAAATGAATACAGTGGTCTCTTGTTTACTGCAGGGGTTATGTTCTAAAAATAATCTGTGTTACGGTCCCAGGCCTTCAGTTTGTATTTTTGTGTATTTTGCTGCTATTTTGTTCCTGCTGCCTGAGCCCTGGTCCCTGATTGGTGGAGCATCCTTCACCTGGCCCCGCCTCCAGGCTCCTCCCCCTATTTAAGCAGATCACAGCTCCTGTTCAGGGCTGCTGGTGTTTGTGGCCAGTCTGCCAATGTGTCTCATTTGTTTCTGTCACTTTGTGTACTGTTTTGTGACGTTTGTGTGTTGAGACACTCTGTTTTGGTTTAGTTCGTTCTGTTTTGTGCCTTTTGATTTGGTCACTCGATTCTGTTTGTGGGTTTGTGGTTTACTTTGGGACATTTGTGGTTTTGGTTTATTTTTGTGTCCCTTAGTTAATCACTCGTTTTGTGAACTCACGTGACCCGTTTTAGCACAAAACTTGTTTTATGTTAAATCTGTTGTGTTGTTTCTTAACTTGGTTTAGTTTATGTACATATTTTTACCATGTTTTGCCAAGTTAAACATTTTACACACCTGTTAATTAAACCTTACTTATTTATTCCATTTTCCCCCTTGGTGTTTTTTGTTACTTCCCACACCCGAGCCGAGCTGGGTCGTAACAATCCGCAATAAGAGGAATCCACGAAGTAGTCATCTTTATTTTTTACAAGTATTATATATGTTTTAAGGCTGTAAAATCCCTCATCACACTTTTATACACTTTTCTCAGACAGGAATTAACATTTTCTCACATTTCTCTCAAAGTTCAAACCTCTGTAGATTTGAAAAAAATAAGTAAAAACTTGTAAAACTTGTGTTAATTTCCTCCTTCTTTACATAATGGACCAAAGATTAATTTATTCTGTAATGGCGCCCTACAGCTGCATAACTTCTACCTTCCTTCTTACTGTAGGAAGGTAGAAGTCCAACTTTTTGTGCGATGGTTCAACATCTTCAGGAGCCTTTATCGGTGCAGAACATTTTGCTGGGTTTTGTCGGGTTTTGCTGGGTTTTGTCGGGTTTTGTCGGGTTTTGTCGGGTTTTGTCGGGTTTTGTTGGGGAGAAAACTTGTAAACTTACAGCTCTTCAGAGTCCCACTTCTGGCAATCGAACATTTCTGTATATTAAACAAGCTTCATCCTGTACTGTACAATGGTCTATGTCCCTTAGCCCATCAGGACACAGAACACAATGCACGTTCATAGGGGAAAAAAAAAAGCGTGCAAAAAATCCGCAAAACAGCGAGGCCCCGAAAGGTGAAGTGTGTCATAGCGAGGGACGACTGCGCACCTGAGTTTTAATGATCAAAATGAAACGTGCCGAGCTTATTCGTATTCAAATTCAAACAGCAGTAATATAATGATCCATCTCCTTTTCTTTCCTCTAGTCTATTTCCTTCTGGCCTTTCGGTCGTCAAACAAATAAAGTACAAACTCCCTGTTTCCCAATGAATAATCGCTCATTAATTTCCATTTGAAATCTACAGTCTAATTAACTGGTTTGAAACTGCATCAACACTGGTGATAACTACTGTTTTATTAATAGAACATGCCTTTCCCGGGCTCAGACGCACAAAGCCAAGGCAGAGATGGATGCCTTGGCTTTAATTAACCAGAATTATTTACTGACTGGGGCTGTCTTATGGGAGCATCACTCATCTAATGGATATATTAGCAGAAGACTGGAGGGATTAGCTGGTGCAGAGCTAACAGACTGGGGGCACTTCATCATGGCGTCGGGAGGTGCTCAATATTTTATCAAACTAACATTGAAGACTTCTTTGCACATGTGGTCGACCAACAAAAATGACTTTCCCGACAAGATGGATAACATGAGGCGCCATCTGGGATTAGTAATCAAACTGAAGCCGAGTGCTAAAGCTAAATCTACTTTATTGTCTCGGTTTGGTGAAGAACAAGGAAGGTTTTATGAACACGGCGCAATATAAAACAATAGAGATGTTAAAAAAGGTGCAATGTGTAACTTTTCTAATGGGGAATCTGCCACCATCTTGTCTCCATGGAGTTATTACATGGAATTAAAGTTATATCCATGGAGAGAAGAAGCTGGTAGCGATAGACCTGGAAAAACACAATATGATGCAAGTTTTTTAATTTATATTTTTGGGCAATAATAAAAGTGAAACAAATGCTATGGTTTTTATGCCAAAACGTCAAACATTTTAAGCTAAGAAATAACATCTCCATGGATGCAAGAAGGTGCCAGACCATCCCCCCTGAAACTGAGTCCACCATTCACATTTTACCCAGAATACATTTGGTGAACAGTGTGATGCGATGTCTACACTTCAGAGAAAAAAAAAAACATTTTGGGGTTTTTTGGTCCCATCTTGCATTGGCTTCGTAGTTGGAGCATTCACCTGCCAAATTAATGGTCAGTGGCCTCCAAATCCATGTTGTTGTTGTGTCCTTGGGCAAGACACTTCATCCCCATTGCCTGTGTATAAATGTGGTGTGTGTGTGTGTTTGATGGTGCAGATGAACACTCAAAAAACACACATTCAATTTTTTTGTTTGTTTGTTTTAACTTTTGCCACATCAAAAATCTAACAAAGCAATTATTTTTGTTCAAAATCCTCAAAACTTTCTAGATTTCACAAAGTGTGTGTTGCTGTTGCCAATTCTTGTGATACTCTTTAATTGCTGAGATGTTGGTGTGGATGCAGGAAGCTCATTCACACTGAAACTGTCTTTTATTCAGACACTAACAGTAATTGGTTGGTGTGAAAGGAGAGGATGTAACGTATCGGAGGAGAAGTAAGGACCATTTTGCTAAAAAGAGAAAAGCTAAAAAAAAGTTCTCTGAGGTTAAAGTTGCACAGTTAAAGTTTTCTGGTGGAGGCTAGTGTTTGGAATGTACCACAGTATGGCATTAAAATGATCTAACAATCTTTTGATCCACCAAACCAAGAGTTTTTCTTTGTATGTCTGAACGATAAAACGCTTCATAAATGCAAGATGTTTAATGCCATACTGTGGAACATGCAAAGCAACACCAACTTTGTGGAGACAGGTGCGCAACCGCCACCATAAAAGTTACATATTGCTGCTTTAAAGGCGCCAATACACTATTTTCTTATTTGTTTTACTTTCTTCATCAGAAAACTTACCGTATTTTTGGGGCTATAAAGTGCACTGGATTATAAGGCGCAGTATCAAAAAATATGTCAGTTGTGTCATTGTCCACACATAAGGAGCATCGGATTATAAGGCGCAATAAGAGAAACAAAACACGTGTCAATAACTTATGTGCGACATCAGATTCAATATCATATATTTTATCTTTCTCATTTGTGTCAATATTAATGTCCATATAACTATTTAGTGTGTTTTAAGTTCTTAACATAGCCCACTTTTTTATACAGTCTAAGTGTGACGTCACTCATAGTGTTCAGCGTTTCTCAAATGAGGTTCGCGATGCTTCACGGTTACAGGAGCGAATCTGGGGCCATCCTCTGTTATGAATAGGATTTTTTTGACTAACAAAATAGCGAAAAAAAAATTCAGGACCATGTAGAGCGGGTTAATAGGAACATTTTAAGACCAAGATCATGTAGAGCGGGTTAATAAGAACATTTTAAGACCAAGATGAAGAGGATCACTGCAGCAGTTACAGAGAGACGAGCGACAAGATCCTAATGTAAGTCAATGGGAGCCAGAGTCAGAAGGAGCCGGAAGAGCCTCCTGGAGCACTTCCTGTTTGGCACGCGGCGGCTAACGCGTTAGCTATGTCCATTCATATATACGGTCTATGGTTCTTAACTGTGTATCCAACCTTACTTCTCCTTTGGTCCATGTTGACAGTCCTCCTCCGCCGTTAACTTCCTCTTTCAATGTCCATTTTTGTACTTTTCAAGTTCTTTCAAGTCCCTAATCGTCCTTGATGCTCCATTCTTGTCTCTTATCCACACATTGCCATTGCATGTCCATGTCCCAGTTATTTTCCTTTGCTTTCTCAACAGTCTAGCTTCCCTCGCGATGCCTCCATTTTTCTTTGTAAGATGTTCATTTAGAAACACATTTGTGCCCTTCAGATTCCTACCCTGCATTAAGAATGAGGTTCGCGATGCTTCATCGGTTGGAGGTTAAACACAACCAAAGGTCACACATAAGGCCACTGGATTATAAGGCCACTGTTGATTTTTGAGAAAATGTAATGATTTTAGATGCGGTAACTGTTTTTAAACCCTATATACCTTCATTAGAATCGGAATTGCCAATCTCTATAGAACAAAAGACAAAATGCAGATGTTGACCTGAAAAATTACCGTTCACCAGAGCATTTTGAGTTTTGCAGACAAACTAACAATTCAGGATTACTCGAATATCTGTGAATGAAACGAAACAGAACTATATGCATGTTTTGGAGGACGTAACTACATTCTATCATAGTTTAAAGCTTTAAAGAGTCAATTTTGCGTAACATAACACCTTAAGCGTCGAGCGAGTAGCAAGTGAAAAAGTGCAGCAATCAAACGTGTTGAGCTTCTGAAAATAGGACCAAAGTGTAAAACGGTAAAACATATGGTACCAATTTGTATGAGCAGTCGTACTTCAAAATAAACTCAAAAATATGCATCGCAAGTGGAGCTTTTTTCTGTATATGGGCACCACGAGTTTCTTTTATGCCTCAAACCAAAATTCAAAGATTACTTACAGCGCATACGAGAGCAGCTTGGCACTAGTTTGAGTCCATCCATATGATCCAGTGCTTTTTTCAGTGTGCATTTGTTGTCATGTATCAGTCGTGTACTTGGCAGTTGAAGAGTTTGGTTTTTCCATCATCCTACACAAGTTGTTACAAAGCAGAAGGAAGTAGCAGCATGAGACTGGCATTCGCTAAATCTGACCTCCAGCCATTCAAGCTAAATCTGTTTTTCAATTATTCATGAATGTAAATAAAACCTACATGAGAAATGAGAACTGGAAAAGTGACAAAAGCTTAAAAAAAACCTGAATTTAATGGACCTGACCGGTTTTTGAAGGTCCTATATTATGAAAATTGACTCTTTAAACCATGTTATAATGTTGTTGCCTTGTCAAAAACATACCTGGAGTTGTGTTTTGTTTCATTCTGACATGTTTAACACTTTATTTTTAGTTATTACACTTCATGTTCCTCCTTGTGATGGTATGAAGTGATAATTTTCATGTTAACAGCTCTTTTATTCAGTAGAAACTGGTAATTCGTTAAGTCAAAAATTATCCAAATTGTTTTCGTGAAGGTGGAACTCAATGGAGCACTTCCTGTATAATCAGATGACATCATGAGGTGGAGCAGAGGGTTTTCAGTTTGAGAGAAGAACTCAATTCAATTCAATTCAATTTACTTAGCCTAAATATGCAGGAATTGTGTGTTAAATGTGTAAAAACCCAGAGTATGTTTTTGATGAGGAAACATTATAGATCAGAACATATGGGCCCTTTAACCTATAGATTCAACTTAACTTTTATTTACATTTTCTTTACTTAGAAATAAACATGCAGTTTGTTAATCATGCAAATATAAAATTATTTATTGTCTTTATTGTTATTGTTGTGAGTTTTAATGCATTTTATCAATATATTTTACTGTCTTATTTTTGTCCAGCATCCTGTAGTATTTTTATTTCGTATTATACCTACACAGAGAAGAATACGGGTAAAATATCCATGAATTTCTGAACAATAAGAATTGTTAAATATTTAAAACAAAGCTTTATATCTTTGAAAAGGGAAAAAGTCCTCAAATGATTTTACAACACTAAGCCAAAACGCACAAATTCCCACTTTTAAACTGTCGTCTGTCTCCCCACATGCCTCATGACATATTAGAGCTGTTTTGTCAAAGAAGATGAAGTCAGATCTCTTGTCTGTATCATGTGACCGGTCTCATGATAACACAATCACAGTCTTTCTTGTTTCTCTTCTCTAGTCCTGTGGCCTTATGGACGAGCGCTGGTCTTTTGACAGCTTTGTGTGGTGCTAGCATTATTTTCTGAGACAGGTTTATTGATTACTCTGGTTCAAGGAGCAGGCAGTTCACTTACCTTCACTTTCAGATCTCAGTGGAAGTGAAACATACTTCAAAATACATACAATATAGTACAAGGTGCGACTGGGCAGGGAGTACATAAAGCACAAAGCAGTACTGCCCCATGAAGTATTTTAAGGTTACAACACAACAGCATAAGCACATCAAAACTGTGACTAAACTAGGACTGAACCAGGACCAGAACTGGACCAAACCAAGACTACACCAGGACTAAAAATGGCTCAAACCAGGGTACAATATTTACAAAATAAATACAAAATATGTTTTAAAAAATCTATAGGCTATAATACTACTACCCTTATGGTGCTTTCACACCGACAGAATTTGGTGCAAACCAAATGTTCCATCCAAACTAGAAGCTCATTGTTTTTGTTGGTGTGAATCACACTCAGCTCGGTACTACATGACTGCACAAAGTGCCAAACTCAGGTGCGAACGGTGAGAACACAAACTCAGATAGACTGCAGGTCCAAACCAACTTTACAAGGGAGGGGACTAATTATTTCATTTACTGTTTGAGGTGAGTAAAGAAGAACTGTGGCCAAACATGGTCCAAGTAATGGAAAAGCGATCAGAGGAACCATAACTGATTTAATGAGCCATTTGCAGTTTCAGTGTACTGGCTGTGTGTACTTGTACTTGGCTTAATCTGTGATACAAGTATATACAAGATACAAGCTATTGGCAGGATCACCCAGGTAGCCCTGTGTGTGCGTCGGGCTGTTGGGGGGAGTCCAGGCTCCTCAAGCCAGAGAGGCTCTTACGCAGGGTTTG
>KN501624.1:0-16194 GCA_000787155.1 Scartelaos histophorus | reverse complement strand
GTTCAATCCTGGAAAGAGATGCATGATCAGCAGTTGCAGTCAATTTACAGTAAGCTTTCAGTTAAATTAAACCAATTAAAATCTGTACAAATTAAAAACATTTCAAGTTGACTGAACCCACAGCAAATACAACGTGTATTTCTTCTTTAAGTCAGTACACATTGTGCTCTGAATACAGGCTCATGTGACATAATGATGATCGCCAACACTGTGGGTAAAGTGTACTGGGGGATGTTTATGGATGTTCTCCAAAGATATGGGAGTATTCATGAACACACAGCCCAGTGCAATCATGTTTCAATAAACACATCATCAGCCTGAGCCCATCACATGCACACTCTTCCAGGATTGTCTGACTCTGTTCTCACCCACAAAGTAGTGAATGAAAAACATGGGAACACTTTTATTTTGTGCACAATGTGGGTGTGTCCCTTTTTAAAGTAACTTTGATGATGTAGTCATTGATTTATCTTTTGTATACTATTTTAAATACAATATATTATTACTGAATAATATTTCTGCTCATAAGCTGCAGGAAAGGTCACGTTGAGTTAGAATTGTATCTGAGGCCATTGTGAAGGCAGAGATGGGAGAACCCTGCTACTACTTCTGCTACTACCAATACTTCTGCTACTGCTACTACTTCTACTGCGACAAGCTACTACCTCTTCTACCGCTGAGGCTACTACTACTTGAAAAACACGTCGCTTCCCAGCATTCGCCTTAAAAAGTGACAACTCCTCAACCCTTTCCTCCCCCTTGTCCCTCCTCCCTCTGCTCTCCCCCTCCCTTGATCAATCCATCCATGATTCCACTCACTCCATCACAACTCTCATATCCATAACGTCACCATTTCTTCATCTTCTCACGGTTTTGGCACACGCTTGGTTGTAGACTCTCAACGCAAAATGTCCTCTTCGACTCCCAAGCTGCTCTCTCCTCCTCTTTCCTCCTCATGCGCTCGCTACACAAGCCAATCTGAAGCTTAGGCCATCCATCCCCCATCCCTTTCCCCCTTTCTTCCTTTATTTAACGTTATTTGTATTAGTACTTTCCGCACTTTTGCCACGCTCCCACCTGCCATCATTACGCTTCATGCCAGTTGTTTTACATTATTTAATCATAGCCTAACAGCACCCAAAGTTTGTCCCCATGCTAGCACCCATCATCCTGTTGACAGTGGCCTAGGCTTAATTGCAGTCCTTCCTCTACCCCTTTTGAAAGCCACCCCACCTTTTGCTAGCCCGTTCCCTTGCTCCTTGGTTCTAACCAGTTAACTGTCCCCTCTCTTCCCCCACTCTCCTCCACTTTTTTCCTTCATGGCCTCTCTCCCCTCTCCCTCTCTTTGTCTCTGTCTGTCCGTCCATCGCTCCTCTGCCTGTCCCACGTGGGCTGTATCACAGGGGAGTTTGGAGAGGTGTGCCGCGGTCGCCTTAAGTTACCGGGGCGGAGGGAAATCATCGTAGCCATCAAGACTCTGAAAGTGGGCTACACCGACCGGCAGAGGAGAGATTTTCTGTCTGAAGCCTCCATCATGGGACAGTTTGACCACCCCAATATAATCCGCCTGGAGGGAGTAGTCACCAAGAGCAGGCCGGTGATGATCGTCACGGAGTTTATGGAAAATGGAGCGCTCGACTCATTCTTGAGGGTAAGTTATGGCTCTAAGAAAACGCATTATTGCAAATTATGTAAGAATTTACTTTTTTTTGTGCATAAAAATTTTTATTATGTGACTAAAGCAGGTGAATGTTTCTTCATCCTCTTTACCTCCGTTTCAAGGCTCTTTACAGCAAAACGTTAGATCAGAATTTAAGACTAATCACACTATAAGAAACCCTGGATGCATTTAAAATTGTATGTGTTCTACAGTTTATGTGGTTTCAACATGGATTAAATAATTACATTTTTTGTTATTCATTACGTAATGTGGTGGATGAGCAATATAATCTTTTCTCAGAGAAACAAACGGGGTTGAATCTTTCTTTGATTTGTTGCACCACAATAAAAAGAAGTTCATGTTACAAATTCTCAAAGCGTTTTTCTTCCGTTTCCAGTTGAACGATGGTCAGTTCACTGTGATCCAGCTCGTGGGCATGCTGCGTGGCATCGCAGCAGGCATGAAGTACCTGTCAGATATGAACTACGTGCACAGAGACCTGGCTGCGCGCAACATCCTGGTCAATAGTAACCTGGTGTGTAAAGTGTCCGACTTTGGTCTGTCGCGCTTCCTGGAGGACGACCCTACAGACCCCACGTACACGAGCTCGCTGGTGAGTCAAGGGCAAGACCAGGGATTTTAACATGTGGATAACACTTTAATCACTCTTACTTAAGCATAAACATAGACTCAATTCATATGAACAAAATGATTAAATGATTAAAACGAGTTAACCATAACTTCTAACCCTGACACATTAATTAAAATGCTACTAAATCTGACTCCCTCCTTTTGTTAGTTATGATTTAAGCCTTTGTTCATACAAGATTAAATACTAAGACTTAATTATTATAAAATTACACTGAATAGAAAAAGTACTAAAGAAATTCTACTCATGTACACAGAAAAGTACTTGCTATTACTATTCCTGCTATTGTTAAGCCATGGCTCAAATCTTACTCCTCAAAAAGTTTTTTAGATTTTATAAATGCACTTCACAAATCTCTTAAGTAGTAAGTCTCTGGTTTGAAATTGCTTCTTTCTTACCTCTGCTCTATTAGCTTTTCTAACTGTTTAGTAGAAACTATCTTGCAGTCATGGTATCTCTATAAGCATACCATGTGTACAAGTACTGTGTAACGCTAAGCTGTATAGTGCGTATATTTGTCCATATGCTCATACCATGTTTTGTACTAACCTTGTGAGTGGACCCTTGTGTTTCCTTGACTCACCCTCTCTCTTCCCTCTCGTGTGTGTATGTGATCTGTGTCCGTGCTCCATCCCTCCAGTATTTCATGCTCACCTACTCATTCGCATATCCACAGGGAGGCAAGATCCCCATCCGCTGGACGGCCCCCGAGGCCATCGCCTACAGGAAGTTCACCTCCGCCAGCGACGTGTGGAGCTACGGCATCGTCATGTGGGAGGTCATGTCCTACGGCGAGCGGCCATATTGGGACATGAGCAATCAGGATGTAAGCGTCTTGTTTTGTTAACCTATAAAATTAAAGATGCGCTCCGTAGCTTTTTCTTTTTCTAGTGGGCGATTTGCCACCTGTTTGTCTTCATGGAGCTGTTTTTGGTGTTGAAAAATACCTTGAATAACTTGCATTCTTTAGTTCACAGTCAGAACTTTAACTTGGTCAGGTAACGTCACTGAGATGATAGATAATGTCACACTGTGGACAAAAAGGTGGCACGCCCTCTACCAGAAAAGCTGCAGTGCACTTCACTACTGCATTTTGAAGAGTGAATTTGGTTTGACGAGCTTTCGTGCTTGGCTGGAATTGTTTTACTCCAAAATATTCCTAACTGTAGAGTTTTCTAGTTGTGGAAGGAAATTGCATTTTAAAAACCACAACACAAAAGACTTACTCTGGCCCGTTGCCATTTTGCTTGAAGAAAAAAAAAAAAAAAACAGATCAGTCTGGTCTCTGCCCTCAGTCGAACTAATAAAAAAAAGAAACGGAATTTTTGTCACCCTGAAATTTACAGCTAAACAAAAACTTTACTTACAATCTATTCCGTTGTATTTCATTTTCCGTACAGTCTCGTCCTTGTCCCTCCTATTTCTAGCCAGGCAAATTGATTGTGATTCCTCCCTCCCAGGTGATAAACGCAGTGGAGCAGGACTATCGACTTCCTCCTCCTATGGACTGTCCCACGGCTCTGCACCAGCTCATGCTGGACTGCTGGGTCAAAGAGAGGAACCTACGACCCAAGTTCACCCAGATCGTGGCCACGCTGGACAAACTCATCCGTAACGCGGCCAGCCTCAAAGTGGTCACCAACAGCACGCAGTCCACCGGGTGAGTTCGCTGCGTTCTTATAGCGCCAGATATAGACCATGAAATATACAGCGTGACAAACGGGGCGCTCTGAGTTTAATTAGACTAAGCAGTTTAAAACTCCAAGTGCGGCGTTGTTTATCCTGTTGAGATGTGAGATAGAAAACAACATTAAGTGCTATTATATCCAATTACAATAAATGCGGAATAAATTGTAATGGCGAGACAGTTAAAGCATCTCCAAAACGGTGTGGGATTTCTTCCTCTGCATTGGTCAGTATCTATTAAAAGTGAACAAACAAACTGGAAAATCAGCAACAGGTGATTGTAGCCCATTTGTGATGCAAGTTTAAGGTGCATTGTGTAACTTTTCTCACTAGATTTTTGTCTCCATGAGGATTTTATAGCTTTGTTTGGAATCTTCCATGGTGTAGCATTCATCCCACAGGATAGACATGCAGGTTACATCACTAAGCTACATTAGATTTCATTAGATTTGTGGAAAAAACATACTCACCGGTGGAGTTTGTGTATCTCTGAGCAATAGAAACACCCTAATGAATAAATGCTATAGATATGTTCAAGGGCGTATTTCAGTCAAAGCAAAAACATCTCCATGGAGACAAACAGCATTATGACTCCAGACTTTACATTTTGCCCTTCTGCCATTCTCTTCAAACTTCAACTTAGCCTGAACTAGGAAAATGGAGAAGTTGCAGACTGAATTAGAGGCAGTTGACCTACCTACCCATCATGCCACCCGGGTCTTGGTGTCTTAGGGGAGGGCTCCAGACAATCCTGGCACGGGCTCGGGAGGAAAGCCGGGGTCTCGGTTGGCTGCCGGAGTGACGTTCTTGGAAGATTAGGCTTGCAGTTAATTAGTTCGATTAAGGCGATGCAAAAAAGAGATGGTGGCGCCTTTTAATTAGCCCCCTGGCTGCTATTGGAAGTGTACATGCACAGAATACACAGATTATTAGGGCACTTTGAAAGATACACAATTCAAGCGCATTTACTTTTGGCATTGATCTTCATAAGTTTCTTATTTTTTTGAGATAGGCTATAGGTCTTGTGGCTTGTAGCATTTGCATAATGGCTAGTTTGAATTCCATAATGTAACTTTTCTCCTTGGTAATGGTAAAATTGTCTGTAGTTTCTTTTAAATACAGTTGGTTTTATAAGTTTAATGCTGAACAATCCATGCAAAACAATAGGATCACTATGGAGACAAACATAGTTACACAGTGCACCTTTATGTGAAGATCAACAAAATAATTATTGGCAGATGTACGGTATATGGAGAGATTTTGAAATGATTATGAGCTGAATTGTGTCTTTGCTCCAATCCTTTGTTGAGTCCAGCTGTGGTATTGTCTGTTGCTAGAATAACAAATGTATCATATATAAGTCTGAGTTACTTATACAACAATATGCATGCTCCTCCTACACTATTCTCACACAATATAGTCTAAAAGCTCTTGACCTTGAGTCCCTGTACATGAGCTTCCCTCCCCGTTCTGCTGCTCCAGGCTCACATGTGGCCAGCAACTGTCTGGACTCTTTTGAAGTGTGCTTTATAGAAAGATGCCTAACAATGCTCCATTAAGACAAGCCAGAGTTGTGCGTTAACTACAGCCCGGGGGCCAGGGTCTCCCCAGCGCAGTGCTTATTAAAAATCACTCCATCTACACCACTCAATGGAGCCTCTGTATCACTCTTATTAAACTAAGGGCTCTTTTTTGGACTTTTCTTTTTTCTCCTGGTCTTTCTCTTTAAATTGTTAATGAATCTAATGCCATCAAAAAGGATGACAGGATCAGCAGAGCACAGCAGAGAGACAGTGCAGCTCTTTCTCCTCCCTGGTTCAGTAGACACCTCCGGGTCACCCTCATGCCTCCATATGCGCTTCACCCACTCTGTTTTGCTCCATAGCGTGCAACCCAGACTTATTAAAACTTGCACGGTGGCCTCGCTATCTGCAGCCTTGATCAAAGTAGATTTTATGGAAAAGGTCTTTTGGGCTTGTCAACAGTTGCACAAAAAACGACTTTTTAAAATTGTGATAATGGTTTTTCATTGTGCATGTAGTTAAATTTAAATGCACTATCCCATAAATCATAGTGTGGACACTGAAGCACTCTGCTCATTTGTTGCCATCATTCTCTGGTCTGGTCGCTGAGTCAACATTTTTCCCACACATAAGGCAACCACACGCAGACATCTGTGTTTACATAGCACAGACATTTCACATTTTGATGAAGCGGTTGCCAAATGTTGTTCCATTTAGATGAAAATGTGATGTATAAATCATTTCGTCCCATTATTATGATCTGAACGGGAGCCATTACTGTACATTTCATTGGTGTTTGGTGAGAATTGAATGTGAAATTTAAAACTGCCCATCTGTATGAAATGAATGAAAACCTCCAAGCCAAGCCTCCAGCCAGTCCCCACAGTGACCCCCGCCTGCCCTGCCCTGCCCCCTGCACACAGCTCCTTCCACAGGGAGACCAGAGGAGGAGGGGGAGAGGAGAGGGGGAGAGGTGGCACTCAGCTGGGGCGTTTGGGTGCGAGGTTGGCCTGGCAGAGACACAAGACCTTAACCCTCTCTCTTTCTCTCTCTCCCCCTCCCCTCCCTTATTAATTGTAGGGTCTCTCAGCCCTTGCTTGACCGCTGTGTGCCCGACTATACCACTTTCACCACTGTGGGGGACTGGCTGGACGCCATCAAGATGAGCCGCTACCGTGACAACTTCGTCAACGCCGGATTTGCGTCGTTCGACCTGGTGGCCCAGATGACAGCAGAGTGAGTGTGAGAGGGGCTGCATAATCAGGCCTGGAGTGATGGACTCAAATTAGACTTATATAGATTGACCTTGTGGGAATTAGAAAAGTGTATGCCAAATTAAAAAAGATGATGACATTTTAATACACAGGGAATCCGGCCATAAGGGCCACCTATACCAAGTTGATATAGGTCCGAGGAGCTATGAATAGAGATATGTCTGGAAGGGCATCTGATATAAAACCTCATCATTTGAATAGAGAAGCTGTGCTGACACAAATATCTAAAAATGTGTTTTTCTTATACTGACGCAATTTAGATTCTGCGCTGCAATATTTTAGTTTAATTAAAAGCTTTTACATAGTAATTACACAGAGCATTGCCCCAGCAAATGTTTATCCAGAGGAGGTTGTAAAGAACTCCAATAATGTTATTCTGGCAGCCAAGAATAACAAGAGAGGGAATGCCAAGCAGCATGCAAATCACATTTCCTCTGCTATGGAAAGGTTTATGCAATAAGGATGAGGCTAATATCACCTGCTGCAGAGGATAACAAGTCCTAATCAACACTAATCACTGTGCAGGTTCCCTTAACGCTGGTCACTGGTCGACCTTGGTGCCTCCCTGTGTGTTTACAAACAGGAAATGATGTAATGGAATCTTTGGGCGAAATTGCGGTCCGGTGATGATCAAATGAATGAATTAGAACGATAATGATAAATAAATCTTCCTCATTAGCTGCATAATAGGCGGCGGAGGCGGGGGTAATTTGTTTCAATTTGAGCAGGCTGACAGGTGTGCTGTACTGTGGCTCTCTGCTGCCCTTAATGGCCAGTAATTCCTCTAATAGCCCCCATTTTTTATCATTTCATCCTCCATCGCTGCACTGATGGGGGGCGCTTAAAAAAGTATTTATTATTATTTATTGTTGGCTTTTTGAGAGGGTGAATTTGCAGATGGAGTATGAATGCTTGAATGGCACTGGCTTATGTTTGTCCATGTTTAAGTGGGCACATTGAAAGATAGGCAGTCATTGAGGAAGTCCATGGTAATCACGTGTAATATTAGATTATACAGTGTGTGCGTGGATGAATGGGAAGGACGCAGACTGTGGCACACAACCAACAATCATGTTAATCGCAGGGCCCAGACGCCAGACGCTTTTTTGCACAGCTATCAACGGGAGAAATCAAACAAGTGAGCGGAAAAGCACGGTGTTAAACCAAACAAAGCCTCGGTGATTAGATTGTGCAGTCTGACTAATGACTCCCAGTGTAGGTGCCCTCTCCCGTAGCATTTTACAGTTGTAGTAATATTAACTGTATGTCAAGGTTTTACAAACACACACACACACAAACATACACTGGGCCAGTTTCAGGACATTTTTGTGGAATCAGTGTTGATGGTATAAGGCATATTATTATGGTTGGAAATGTGGTTGAATTTAATCTCTTGAAAGTAACAAATTAAACATCCAAAAGCGCCGTCACTCTGAGTGCAGGCTGTGGCAAATGGCTGTGTTAATCATTACCAGTGAGATTATAGCTCTTTCACATCTGCCAGGCAACGGACATATTCTGTGTTCCGAGCATCCACTAACACGAGTGCCCCTGTTCTGTTGACTTACCCACGAGGAGCACATTTTATGGCCCCACTCTCTCCCAGCGTAGCCTGTTATCATGGGTGTATTTGCTCTCAGGTGAAAGTGAAATCTTCACTTGGGCATGTTGACTTCTGTGCATTATCACTCAGCCACCTGTTCTCTCTGTTTCACAGGGACTTGTTGCGGATAGGAGTGACGCTAGCCGGACACCAGAAGAAGATTCTTGGTAGCATTCAGGACATGAGACTACAGATGAACCAGACACTCCCTGTGCAAGTGTGAGCTGTGGGACACAGACTGATGCAGTCTAAGGACAGACAGACTCCAGGGGCTGAGCGGGGCTGAACAGGGCCAGAGAGAGCCATGGGAAACCCCAGCTGCCTCACCATCTCTTCCAATTAGACACAAAGAACAGGCGTGCAGTGCCTCGGACTAGTCTTTTCTCCTTCTCACCGACACTTCAGCTTTTGCTCAGTTTTATTTACCATGATTTCTCATCCCACAAGAACTTGTGTGTTTTGCTTTTGAGACAAAAACCTTTCCCATGCCTCACTGTCACCTCCAGTGTCTAATGGATTTGCATGTGCGTTTGCCTTAACCTTCTGACCCAAACCCATCTGCTGTGAACACGGCAGAAATGACACTCCCTGGTTTATGAAAATAACATAAACATCCAGTTAAAGGAAACTGAAGAGGCATTTTGACCCAGACAAGGACAAACTAACCCAGTAGATGTTATTGCTTTCTCTTTCTCAGTGCACATATATGTTATTTTCCATCTTCATATTGAAGGTGTGTTATCCAAAAGGGCACTTGCTGGGGAGGAGGATAATGATGGGGGTCCAGGCGAGGAGGTCAGAGGGCAAAGATGGCAGCCACATCGCTGGAGACTGTTTTGGCTGTTTCATAACCACGTGACCTGAGTCCCTCAGGTCTCCATCGGGATCATGTCTCCATTAACTCTCTCTGTGTTTCATTACACCTTCTCATTTGTCCACATTTTTGTTTTCACGTTTTCACAATTGGGAGATAAATGACTTCAAAATAAACCAAGTTGACCCCTGATGGACACTTGATGTGCTACAAAAGACTGTACCACAGTGACCGACCACTTGGCCTTTTGTGTGTTTTGTACCCAGTGTGCACATGTGTGAGTGAATGACAGAGGACAGAGTGTGTGGGTTTGGTCGTGTGTTAGTTGCACACAAATATACTGTACAATACAGCTTCCGCTATTTGCCAACGTGGAGAGTTACCGCATGAACTGAACCGTGACATGGAGCAAAAGTTATGCTATATTCTGTGGACAACTGTTAAACTTTTTTATTGAATTAAAAAAAAGAACTTTGGACTTCCACACATATATAATTATATGTATGCATCATACGGAGAGAAACCATGATGGACACCTTACTTTCTACTTAATATTACCTGGATTTAGAATAATCAAAATTCTTGTTTTAATTTCCTGCCCTATGTATTTATTTGTACCTCCCCGACCCATCTCCCCCTGCACCAAAACCAGGTGGACCTTTGGCCATTTGGGACTGTGGAACAATCAGAAGTGAGAGGAATTTCAAGAGGATTCTCATTAAACTAAAGAAATGACATATAAATTGGATATTGTATTTTTGTTGTTGTTCTAAACAGCCTGTAAATGTTTTGTAACAAAAATATGATAAATAACAAATGAAATTCTGTGTTTTGACAAAACAGCTGTTGTGAAATGTTTGGGTTGGGGTGGAATGAAGAGGAGACAGAATATTACATCCACTGACATGAGTGTAGAAACCCTGTAGGTCTGCTTAAAGTGGCACTTAAGAGGTGTATAAAACTTCCTGAATTTCAAAGGAGCATATCCCAAAGCACTGGGCCTTCGCTAATGATCTTCCAGGCACCTTAACACATGTCAGCGATTCATCAATGTCTCTCATGTGTAATATTTCCCATAATTCCTCCCACCGCCAGCTTGTCTTAACATACCATAGCTGTTAAATGCTTGTAAAACCCTGACATAGTGCTGTGTCAGACTTGTCAACTCGCCTGCCAATCATCAGGAGTGGGCCCAGAGGCAGAGCTCCGTCACAGGACCCACGCTTTTTCCACCTCATCAGAGAATCCCGGAGAAACCTTTTGGTCTCCGCCTGTCGGGCCGATTACCACGGGAACGGATCAGGCATTGTCAGGATCCATCGCCGTAAAAAAACGTACAGTGTGACGGGGCTGACCTATTATTATCTCTCTTAATTTCCTGTCTGCCGCGCAATCACTGTCTCTGCCCGGACTGTGTGATCAGTACAGTCAAAGTCAACCACGATTCCCGGAGACTTTGCGAATCTGTGCACCCCCTAGACTCCTAAATGATAGCAGATGAGTTCGAGTCCAGATTATTTCAGCGTTTTGTTAAGTGCGGCCTCTACTGTGGAATGTTCAGGCTCGTTTTCATGTCCTGTGAGTTGGATCTATCAGCGCGAGGTATGTTTTTAATCTGATGCCACTTGCGCAACAGTTTGATTCTTATTTAGTCAGTCACATGGACATGAATTATGCATGTCGCACAGATGCCGTAGCCAACAGAAAATTTCACGTATCCGGGTTTGGAACCTCGTGAGCCACTTGTTGAAATCAATATAAAAAAAAAACAAAAAAAAACTACTTTCGATTTCATGAAGGAAATTGCATTGTTACAACACAGTACAATAAACTTTACCGACAATAGCGGCGTCTAAATAAGCAAAAAAACAAGTGAAATACATTTTTTACACACACTGAATGAAACACAGTTATTTTTACACTACTGAAATACACAGAAATGAAATGCAATAATACATTTAAGGTCCAATCTTATACAAAATGAGTTGTTGTGAGCTTTAAGCCACAACAATGTTGTTTTCTCCTCAAACACACACCTGGATTTGTGTTTTATTTCATTCACATGTTTGAAAAATCTTTTATAATTTGTCTAATTACATCGGCAAAACTCAAAATGCTTCGTTCCACCTTGTGATGTCATGTAAAGTTACTTTTTATATTAAGTTCAGAAGAGATTGGGCTGAAGTGATCCAAATTATTAAAATAAAGGTGTGCAGAGTTTAAAGCCTAAAAATTAAGCGATTCTGAATCGATTCGCATATTAAATTCTCAAAAATCGATTCACGCGTCCAAAAATCGATTACTAAATATATATAAATACAAACAATCATGGCGTCGGTCAGGTAACGCGTTCGCCCAGTCGAATTTTTGAACGCCTGAATCCTGAATCACTGAAGGCCCCCATCTGGCACCATTTCGGTTTCAGAAAGGACAAAGAAAAAGATGAACTTGACAAAAGCAAAGCGATTTGCAAGTTATGCCAAATGGAAGTTAAGTATTGCGGAAATACGACCAACCTCAGGAACCACCTGTTGTGACATCACCCAGATCTCGCATCCAAACTATCTGGACCGCAACAGATGAAGCTCAAGGAAACTCTACAACTACCTGCCAATTCTGCTCGTTCTCTCAAAATAACCAAGGCCATCGTGACAGACAACGGCGCTAATTTTAACATGTTGTATGTAAAACAGGTTAAGGTTAAAAAAAAATGTTTTTAAGAACACTAACCAGAATCGAGATTGGATCGGATTGGATCGAATCGGGATAATCAATCCTTAATCTTAAGAATTGGAATCGAGTCGATTCTTGAGATTTGAATCGATACCCAGCCCTACTAAAAATGTAAGGTTTGTGTGTTAAGCAGGTGGAATAAAACACAACTCCAGGTATGTTTGCGATGTGGAAACAACTTAGATCACAAAACAGAGTAATATTGACCCTTTAAAACCATAAACCCAACACCTACACAAAAATGTCTTCCGGGATTACCAGGAGAACTTTTCCTCTCCACTTCCTGAATAGCCCATAAGCCGCCCGCTGCTGCAGAACATACATCACGGAGCTGATGAAACAAAGATGGTCCCACCGAGGGGCTAAGCAGGATCATATGGTAAAGGTGCGTATGAAAAACGGCAGCACTTTGGAGCCGCTGAACTATTGATGAAGTGCACATGGTGTGGTGTTGTTTTGAGCCGAAGCCGGGCGGGCGTGAGGGATGAGCTCCTCTGGCACCGGCTCACATCTTTAAATGATTACGCTGCCAACACATCAGCGGCAAACAATTCATCTTTGAGGAAGAGCCTCCAACACGTCCATGGGAGTGTTTAAAATTTAACTTTTACAACAACGGGGGAAACCAATTTGTTAGTGTAGAAAGTGGAGTTCTCGGGGTTTCTCAAGCTGCGGGTGCAACATTTCCTAAACTGGCTTCTGCTGGTTGTGTTTACAGGTTAACGGGTTCATATTATGCTATTTTTTGATCTGTGTTATAATGTTTTCTCATAAAAATCATAGCTGGAGTTGTTCTTTGCTTCATTCATCCATTTAACGCACAAACCCTGCATTTAAGCTGAGCTCATCTCCCAAACAGAAAACACTCTGTTCCACATCGCAGTGTCATGTGGTAATACAAGAAGGGCTCCACTGTATTTTTATTTTTACGGCTTCAGTATAATCATTTGGATAATTTCATCCTTGGAAGTGCCCATCTCCACTGAACAAAATGTAAAACAAAGCCGCATTTCATGACATCACAAGGTAGAACAGAGCATTTCGAGCTTTGGGGATGTAAACAGACTAATAATTACCGTATTTTTCGGGCTATAAAGTGCATTGGATTATAAAGTGCAGTATCAAATAATATGTCAGTTGTGTCATTGTCCACACATAAGGAGCATCGGATTATAAGGCGCAATAAGAGAAACAAAACACGTGTCGGATAACTCGAACTTTATTCAGGTCATTTACAATAACTCTCAGTTGTAGCTAACACAAAAATACAAGTTTAACAGTTGGGTGATTTGGGCATCAAACATGCCCGGATCCCTCTCAACATTGTTCAGTTTTAACACAAAAATACAAAACCTGAAATCTGCATCGTAATCGTGGCATTTTGGGTCCTTGTACAGCACACGGCAGAACTACCGGTATGTTGCACAGTCGTCCTATATGTCGCCAACATATTACTCCTCCTGACTCGCCCACTAATACGTTATTAGCCATAATGTTACAACATCAAATCGGTTGGAGGTTAAACACAACCAAAGGTCACACATAAGGCCACTGGATTATAAGATGCACTGTGGATTTTTGAGAAAATGTAATGATTTTAGATGCGCCTTTTGTTCGAAAAATACGGTAATGAGTTTAGATGCGCGTTATAGTCCGAAAAATACGGTAAATGTAGCCTATTTCTTTTTCTTTTCAGCATTCAGTTGAACCTGTAATACTGGATCAAAATAGTCATACATACAGATTCCCCAAAGAATCTCTTGTGACCCAGTCTTTGGGAAATAATAATCTAGTATGTTCCACAGTGCAGATTAAACATTTATATTATGGTATATATAAGGAGCACTGTTGATTTTTGAGAAAATGTAATGATTTTAGATGCGCCTTATAGTCCGAAAAATACGGTAATGCATTACTCAAACGTGAGTATGAAACAAAACAACTCCAGGGATGTTTTTGAGACATTACAACATGACTTAATGCTCATAAGAGTCAATTTTGTGTAATATAGGACGTCTTATATAGAAAAGGGCAAAGACACTCCAGCTTTGTAAACTTGCAATTCAGACGGCTTGAATATAAAGCACCACATTTAACTTTTTATCAAAAAATAAAAGCAAATATCACAATCAAGGTTTTTATTGCACTAAAAACATCCATCTTTTAATGTGAGCTTGCATCTCCACAAACCTGACTCAAACATAGCATGAAATTGTTTGCCTTCCATTGTGTCTGAAAAAGAATGGTTTGTAATTTTCTATTTCTATGGATTCATGCAGTCGAAGCGCAGTCACCAAAAAGTTCCGCAGTGAGATTTTAAATTGGTTTAGTTTCATCCATTTGAACTCATTCAGATTTCTACACGGTGAAAGTCTTAAATCGTTTCTTAGCTTATCTCAGAATGGAACATGAAGTTTTTGTGGTTTATGTTTAGAGCAGATTTATCCACGCTCTATTCCTGCTTTTTACCGCTGCTATTCCAACATCTTTTTTCATTCCGTACCTTCCCCCGGACCCAGAGTAAGTCAATCATTCAGATTATACTTGGAAATCCAAATATTTCCTGAGGTGGTGTCAAAAGTTTGTGAATCACAGTCACTGGTCTCGCCAAACACGTCTTCCTGTGCCAATACAAACTTGTTGGAACATTCCTTCATCTTATCTTCCCGTGTTTAGACTCCTCCAACATGCCGTTTCTATGACTGCACTTAACCCTTTGACTGCTTTTCCATTACTGCCTTTACAGTAGCCGACTTCTCCTACTAACAAGCCCGGTGTTTCTGATGGATTTCATAACATGTGTCTCCTCGAGTTATTATGATATGCGATATAATACACGTAGAGACAAACTACAACTGCACAATACGCAAAAATCCATGCAAAACAAAGCGATTTCTCTTTGCAAAGCGTCCAGATGTATTCGATAACTCAAAACGCAAAGACGACAAATATGATGTTACTGCAGAAATATTTTTAAATGATCCTTTTTGCAATTAAAAGAAGTGAAAAAAAAACCGACTCTGGCCTCGACTGTTTTCTTTGTACATTCGCGGGCTGTACAGTATGGGATTTAAACAGCGAGTGGCGTTACCGTGGCAACAGCACGCTATTTATAAGCCGTGGTCGAGGTTATTCGCTTGTAAAATCCCATAAAAGGCGGATTCCTGGTTAACATTCCCGCTGGAGAGTCCGATACCTGCTCGCCTCCGTAATGACGTTATTTTTTTGGCCGAATGTTCCGCAATAAAGTGTCTCGTCGGTCACCACGGAGACCAATTACAGGTCAGATCTACTCCTCTGCTCACAACAGGAATGTATGTGTGATTTTCAAGATGATTTTTAAGTAGTAAAATCACCTGTATTTGAATAGATGTGAGATAAATGCATTAATGCTTAATACAATATGCTTAATACTATACTATACTATACTATAATACTATTAATACTATATCTGCATAGAGGATTTGAAATGTCGGGGTACGGTTTTGTTCTTTTAAACCTTATAACCCAATGTTCAGGTGATGCAGCAATGGGAGCAAAACATCTCTCGGACACCGGCGGAAAAAGCAAAAAAAATGAAGGTTAGCCAAAGCCGGACAGAATATTTGAATGAGATGGATCCATGTGGAACAGTGGAGGAAGTGAAAATGGTGCAGAATCTAAAGTATACTGTGGTCAATAGTTCAGAGCCTTAGAGTGAGTTTGGAAAAAGAGTGTCCTGGAAGTATTATAGACCGAAGGAACAGCCACAAAGAAGAGGACAAAGGGCAGCTGGAGCAGGAGGGGAAATGTTTAGGAACAGACGTGACAATAAACCCATATATGTGTGTGATTATACAGAGGAAATATTGGGTTTTGGTAGTGCTTTCAAATAGGGGTATGGATGTCATGAAAATTAAATCAATTAACGTAATGAATTAACTAAACGTACCTTTCTGGATGAGATTTATCATATATGTAATTCCATGGAACTAGAAACATACTTTGGAACATTTTCCATAGGGATAGATACATTTTTATGGCATACAATGGGGAGTATTATTGGCAAAGGAACAATGGGATGCAAGTGTGTTCACAGGACGGACAGATGTGTTTCAGCGGCTTTAAAACGTCCAAAATGAAAAAAAAAAAAGACAAAAAAATGACAAAAATGTTATGAAAATGGTTAAATGAATGCACATAATACAATGTTATAACCACTGGAAGAGAAAAGGGACTTATTTACAGAAAAAAATAACACACACACACACAC
>KN501623.1:31642-46855 GCA_000787155.1 Scartelaos histophorus | reverse complement strand
TCTCTATATCTATATCTATATGAACAGCGCTGGCCTGTAAACTTAGAATAAAACATTCAGAATTGGTTTGGACATGCAATAAAAGCACAGACTTTATGAGGTGTGAGAAATTACCCTTGTCTGGTCCAGTGGGCGGGTCGTAGATGGTGATCTGTGGCTCTCATTGATTCCCACTATTCACACATAAAGAGAGAGACAGTGCAGTTAAATCAATGGCCTTATCAATCAGTCAATCAACCTTCATGAATGGATACTTGTCCTTCACACCATTGTATACTTGGCCTAAGGGACTGTATATAGGAAGCCCATCCACAATACAAAAAAACAGAAGTTCGGAGAAAATACATAAAACAAGTAAAAGTAAAAGTAAAAGTAAAAGTAAAAGTAATTCAAATGATTCATTTTGCCAGGTTTTGTATTGACTGAACAGTGATGTAATGGTGTATTGTATTGGATAACGCAATTATCTTTTTTATCTTTTTTTTTGTTTCATAAGGACAAAACACAGTAGATTCAATACAAGCACGATGTCTGGACGACACAAAACAGCTGAAGGCTTTGTTACTCAGGTGGTAAAGTAGCAATTCATTTTAATTGTGAGGTTG
The DNA here is from genome assembly GCA_000787155.1 of Scartelaos histophorus. Classification (NCBI taxonomy): domain Eukaryota; kingdom Metazoa; phylum Chordata; class Actinopteri; order Gobiiformes; family Gobiidae; genus Scartelaos; species Scartelaos histophorus. The sequence continues at coordinate 46,250 of KN501623.1, read as the reverse complement.
ATGGTTCGATCCCAGCTTGGAGCAATGCAAATATCAACCTTGTGCCTTTGGGCAGAACATTTCACCCAACTCACTTTTGTAACAACATGGCACAACAACATGAGTGAGAGGCTGTGATTGGACTGATCCACATTGGCAGCAACATTACTGTCAGTCAATAAATTGTTTTACCAAATAATGGCCAGTGTGTTTTGGTTTTAAGTGTTTCCATTGTAATAACTGGTCATTTTTATGAAACTAAACAAGCTACGTGTTATGTGCATGTGTGAGATATTGACTTTCTTTCTTTGAGTTCTAATATTCCCACAGAGACTGAAATGATCCCTGAGCATTTGGAGATTACTGTGATCATAAAGACCTTTTTCAGATCTGTGGTATGTGTCATCAGAGGATTCTCCACACTGCTGGGGCTTAGCCATGAGTCTCTCTCCAGCATATGTAGCCTACCAGCCAGCAATGAAAGCTTATTTTTATGCTTACATAACTCCTCACATAGTATGTATTTTATGGTTTGAAGCATGCATATTACACCCATAAATGAGTGCTAAATGGAGTAATTCATAGAAATAGTAGAACTCCACTCCTCTCTCTTTCTGTTCTCTTTTAAGTTAAATTGTCAGATAATAGGAATTTTGTGACACAAGATTTAGCAAGATTAAAATACATAGCAGATGATCTTTTTATAGTTTTCTAATTTGCCACTAATATGCATCTAATATAGGATAGGTTGTATTAGACAGATAAATAGTGGAATTATCATAAAAGAAATTCAAGATTTTTTCATGCTAAATCTTGACTCAGTATCTTGTTTTGTATGTTGTGTGATTTCAATTTCTCATCCAACCTTAGAAGAAATGTAAAAATGTATTGAGAAAAAACATGATACAAGATACTGTTACATTAGGAACTATCGTACTCTGAGAGATGCACTGACCTACTTCTCTACTATTTAAACAGAAACATTTGACCAGGGAAAACTATGGTAACCACCCCATGGTCATAGTGAAACACCTAAAATGTACCTTGAGAATAAACTGCCTCATAACGAGGATTTAAATACAAGGGTTAGTGAAAGTGTCTCTCTGTTCAAACAGTGATTTTGGCTGTGAGTTGTGCACGACTCTGGACCTCTGCCCAGTCTAATCATAAGGCTATTATAACCATCAGCGCATCTCCATCCTTGGAGCAGGGCTGCTTCCAGGACCCATTTGTAAAGCAGTCGAGCAGGAAATGAGGTGAGGCCTTTGCAGACGCCAGGGCCTGTGGGACTGGCTTCAGGGGGCCACACTGACATCGTTGATCATTTAGGGGCCCGTCCCACACACAGACACAGTGGGGGGTCAACGGTGGGAGGGGCCATACAATGAGCTTTCAATGAGCGTGTAATAGACAGAGACATAAGTGCGACTCGAATTTGTAAGTGGCTCTTAGGAGGCTAAAACACAAGGGGTATACTCCAAACCTTTGCATTTAAAAATACATGAAAAAACATATCTGGCCAGTAAAGGTTGCCTGGCTAGTCTAGAATGATATTTGTATACAGCGGGACATCAGTCTGGTCTTTAAGCGCTATGTCATGTCTCGAAACAGAGCCAAACATGATTGTGCAATTAGATTTGTTTATTTCAGAAGTGCATGTGAAACAAAAAAGATTACTGGTTACCTGTCACTTAACAAAAATACATTTTCCTCAACCTTAGATTAACAGAGTTTAGTGCTTTGCTCATTGATTCGGCAAACTGTAATGTTTTTCTTTTTTTTTTTCTTTCTTTCTTTTTTCTTTGCAGTCATGCTTTTCCTTGATTGACTAGTCCACCTGTCAGCCTTGTCCAGACTCACATCTTCTTAAAGTATTAAATAGGTGCATGTGTCCTGGAACCCAGGCAACCCCAGGGCTGCTGCAGTGTGACAAAATGCACCAAAGGCAGGTCAGAGCTAAATCACATGGAAATCACATGTAGTGCATTTCAACCCACACGGCAATAATAAATCATGTTGCCATTTTGGTTTCAAGCTGCTACAGAGACTGAGTTGCAGATATTTTCTGAAGAAAGTGTACTGACTTGAACAATACCTCAGAATATGAACCTTCTTCCACACAGTGTTATCCATCCATCTTGTAACACTCAGCAGTAGAGGTAGACATGCCTTTGGATGTTCACAGGAAACAAACAGAAGCCATCTGTTGGTAGAAATGATGAATTAACAGCTTCATTGCTACAGCAATTAGTTTTTGACAGTTTGGAGCGATATCAATAATTTGCAATCATAGCTGCGTGAAATCTCACTTTTCCACCACATGAAGAGGTTACTTATGAATGTAATTGAACCAAAATAAGACAAATATCCTAATGATGTAAACAAACAAGATGATCCCATGAAAGAATGCTAATGCCATTAACCACATATTTCACACATCTTGTAGTTATATGATGTGCCATAATAGTAACAAATATAGAAAAAAAACAACTATAAATATCATCATAAAAAAAAACAAAAACTGAACTGGTATAAACCTATAAACCTGATATAACAGATATTTTGAGACCAAGAAATCCTACAATAGAAACTTAATTTTTTGTCTCAAACAATCACACCTATTCACATAATTTCTCTCTTGCCTCCTCCTTTTATGTACAATTTCTCCAGATCTCCACCACCACTAGTGTCTAGGCCCCTGGAGAAGGTATTTTTCCTAATAAGCCTAGTAACAGGAGATTCCTTCAAAAACTGTTTATTGCTAAGTTATAAAGGCCCCTGTCCATCTGAAATCATGACATCAACAGTTTCTAGAAAGCAGTCTGTGCACTCTGCAGATGTTATTGTTAAAGGTTTCCTCATCACAAACATACCTGGGGTTGTGTTTTGTTTCATTCACAGTGTGTTAGACAGTACATACACACAAACCCTGGATATTTAGAGTTCTGTTTCACCATGTGATGTCAGGAGGTAATAGTGTTTTTAAACTATATACACCTTCACTAGAATCATTGGAATAACAACATTTTGCATGATTTAAAGCTCACAAGAATAAATTTGTGTAATATAACACCTTTAATAGTCTCCTAGAAATCTAAATGCCATTTTTTTCAGGGCTGATTCCCCGAAGTGAACTCTTGGAGGCAGAGTCTAATGTGGTGTAATGGGACACTGGTGAACTCAGTCTGCAGTCATGCCCTGTCACACCTGAGTCGCTCCATGCTCCTCTCCACGCGCCACTCTTTGTTATCATTGTTGACATTGGCGGCATGTCGTCTCTCAGCTTGTTTTATGGTGTTATTGGACTTTCAGGTGCCTAGACATCTTCATGGTGGATGGATAAGGCTAATTTTGCCCGACCATGTTTCTTGTAATCGATGTACAATATATAAGAGGACTGGCAGCCACTGGCATCCACCTGTAACATGTAAACATCAGTAAGTATGAGGCTTTTTGCTATGTCCTTTGGTTTTCTTATAACTGGTGCTCAAAGTAAATAGTCACTCATGATTTGGATATCTTATTTGCAACTTTGGGAGTGGCTAAGAAGGAGGCTAATGTTTTCTTTGCTCTTGCCAGACATGGTGGTGGACAGGCAGAACTTATGGACAAAGGGAATTCTGCACTGTTGCTGTGATATCCTCGCATAGTGCCCTATCAGGATCAATCAGAGGTCAGTGTAATTATTATAGTCTATGTGCAATAGAGTTAGACACTTTTCTGTTGACTTTATGTTTGAAATAATGTTTGTACCACATTTATACCATATGTTTTTGAACAAGCTGTCAGGACCTTGCATTTTGAGCACAATAGCTGACGTTGAATTTGCAATGATGAATGTTGTACATACATAATAATTTCATATACAGAAGAACAACTGTTTTCTTACCTATACTTAGAAAAAATTGCCTATAGTTATTAAGTTAAAAAGTTCTTATTTCAGAACTAGCATGTAAGTATGTTATAGATTTGTATACAAAAGTTATAATTAGAACAACAAATATATAACCTACAGATATTTATATAGACTATAGACTAATATTTAATACAGACAAACAAACAACTAACATTAATATAGTTAAAATACATATATTTGTTGAACTACAAAGAGTTCTTGATTGTAGTCATAGAAATAATCAACTTTTGTGTATTTAGTCTTTTGGATAATTCATGACAAAGTACAGTGTAATCAACAGGGAAAACTGGGAATATGACATCATCCCAGTCTGGAATCTAAAAAACACCAACACTACTATATTATTACTTATTATAACTATCAAGTATTATGTATTATGTAATTATTAGTAAGCATCACATTGTATCACACTGTTAAAACCCAATACTATTGAGTACTGCTGATGTAACATTTCAACCTTGCTGGAGGACTAATGGATGCTGTTTACAAATGGTTTATGTAAATGATCTTTAAATTACAAATATTTGCATCTGTACTTGAAGCTGACTTTACTGCCCCGTCTGAACATCCCCTGTAGTGTTTATTATACTTGTGAAGTGAAAGTATGATGTGTTTGGTGGTCAGTGTTCCAGATTAAGTTCAAGTAAGTCTTGTAAACAGATGCTCGCTCATGCCAAGGTTAAGCTGAAATTTAACCTACTCATAGGCCACACAGATTAGCCCAGATCAGTGTCCCCTTTAGCCAAAATGCTCTTCTGTTTCCTCTCTGTGCCTCGTGTAGCAATACCTCTGAAAGCAGATCACAATACATTTACACTTAAGGTCATTAACCTTCTTTAGGCTGATCACTTTTACATTTTCGAGCCCAAGTGTTAACATTAGCAACCCTATAGCCTATATTTAGAGGGTCACTTCATTATTTGTGTACTGTTACCGAGACTGATGCCTTACTAACTAACACTGACAGGCTACCAGTGCTTGAGGACAGCTTAGTTAGATAACATGCACAAACACTGTCTCTCTCCATGGCTTCTGCTCCCAGAGAGGTGTCCCCTGGGTGCTTAGGTTTCACCCTCCCCTCTCGAGTGTCTCTGTATTGACACATATAGAGGCTGGATGCATTATTCAACGTGTCTGCTGTTAGTTAGGCTCTGTACATTAGTCTTACAAGAGCACAATTAACCGGAAGGAGAAGCATGTACAGGGCGCTAATTGCTCTGCATACACAATGTGACACTAATGATAATAAAGTAGCAGTGGACTTGGTGTTAGAGATGAAGTACTGTACAGTCACACACTATTGTGGCGAACTTGCTACTAAAAGGCTATTATGTGAAAACATAAGGCACTATTGTGGCGAACTTGCTACTAAAAGGCTATTATGTGAAAATATAAGGCAAAAGGTCCTACATTGCGCATGATTGACTCCTGTGACCATGTTGCTGAAATTGACTCCTGTGATCTTTAAACCATGTTGCTGAGTGTTGTTGCCTCATCAAAAACTTACCCAAAGTTATGTTTTGTTTCATTCACACATGTTTGAGTAATCCAGCATTATTAGACTGTCTATATTTCCAAGCTCAAAATGTTCGGTTCCTCCTTGTGATGTCATAAAGTGGTAATTTTCCATGCTAACAATTTATTCTATTTATTTATTTATTTATTTGATAGGGACAATGCACATTAATGAACATAAGTATAAAACAAATGTAAATATGCCAGATTTTAGCTACAAAGCTAATTTTCATCCGTAGTCCCTAGGCAGCAAATACATAAATATACAACATACAATACAAGCAGCAAAAACAAAGTTACCTTTTACCTTTTGTTCAATCGAGATAGGAAATCCCAGGGCTGAAATCAACCAAATGATTCCAGTGAAGGGGTAGTAGTTTAAAAACACAGTGGAGCACTTCCTGAATTACCATGTGACAGCACAGTGTTTTCTGTTTGAGACAAAAACTAAATCTGCAGGGTTTGTGTGTTAAAGACGTGTGAATGAAACAAAACTCCAGGTGTGTTTGTTAAGAGGAAACAACATGATCAGAAATGAGTGTATGGACCCGATGACATCATTATTTTTCAAGAGTAAATAGCATGCAATCATTATTTGACTATCATTTCTGGTAGGAAAAAGGCACAGGCACAGTGGTGTGTTTGCACAATAAGGCTTGCACACACACACATTGCGCGCCAGTATAACCATAAGGAAAAGAATGGCCTATTGCCCCGGTCTGCACCCAGGGCCCAAACCTGCCCTCCGCTCTGTGTGAATGGGCATCTATATGAGGAAAGGCTCACGCTGGCACGGCTAAATCCCGCTAATCCCCGTCGTTTCCCCGGCCACTCAGAGTCAGTCTCCAATGGTTCCCCCAGCGCTCCGAGCATTGCATCCAAGATTAGCCGCGGTGGCTCCTCCTCCCAGGTCTGTGCGCGCCTTCAGCCAGGTTATCAACAGTCTACTTCCTATGCTAACCTTTTGCACAATAATGGATATAAACATGCCCTTTGCCTTATTAAAACAATGTAAGTAGCTTTTATCTTTTTACTAAGGCTCTTAACTCTGTGTTCATTTTAACAGGTGTAAATGAAACAGCATGAGGACGCACAGGTGTGTCACTGGTGATGGTGCAGGGGTTTCTGCTCTAGTGATGCTTGTAGTAGCCTGCACCGTTAATCTTTAAAGGCTTTAGTTGCATAGTAAAGTGTAACCTAGATGCTTGTAAAGTTGGAATCACTAAAAACATGTTAGACCTATAGGATAATGTATAAAAAGCTTAGTCAGCCTAGACTAAGAGGCATATGGCTGGAATTTGGTAATAACCTATGAACTTATTTCTGTATTAAAGGGCTTGTATGTATAATGTTGTTTCCTTCTCAGAAAAATACCTGGAGCTGTGTTGTGTTTCATTCACACAAGCCCTGCATATTTAGAGTTCTTGTCTCAAACTGAAAACACTCTGTTCCACCTTGCGATGTCATGTGGTAATAACAAGTAACAAAAAGTACTCGACACACAACTTCACTAGAACCATTTGGATAATTTCAGACCTGGAATTTTTTATTTCTACTGAACAAGAGGCAAAAAGTGTCTGTTAATTTGAAAACTTTCGCTTCATGACATCACAAGATAGAACAACATTTTGAGCTTTGGAGACATAGACAGACTCCTAATAAAGCGTTAGATATGTGTGAATAAAACAAAACACAACTCCAGGTATGTTTATGACATTATAACATGTCTTAAAGCTAGCAAGAGTATTTTTTTCATAATATAAATCCTTTAAGTTCAAACTAGTGCTCATTAAAACTTTTGTAGAAATGTGGTTAGATCTATGGTGGGCTATATGTAGGCATAGTGTAATAAATTCATGTCTCTATTCTGCAACATAATGAACAGTCTTTGATACGCTTTTTTCACTCTCTGCATTTAACTCAGCAGGTCACACACTAGACCCACTACCTGTCATTATAAATATCTCTGGTTAATGTGTGTTTTCTCTTCTTAGGAGAACGCTCTTGAAGATGTTTCCTCGATCAGGGAAATCCATTGTGTTTGACAATTTTCCAGACCCCACGGACACATGGGAAATCATCGAGACGATCGGAAAAGGCACCTATGGAAAAGTCTACAAAGTGCTCAACAAAAAGGATGGAAGCAAAGCAGCTGTCAAAATACTGGACCCCATCCATGTAAATAAGTTTGAGTAAACACACATGAGATAATATATGTGCAAAACAAAAGAGTGAAAAATGCAATACTATCTTACTATACCATATGCTCTAAATTACGTTGGGAGCTTGTAGTTGGTGTTGTTTATGCTCTTGGGGTGATGTGAGGTGAATTTGTTCCTGACTTGTGGTGCTAAACCTGCCAAGATGGGAAACAAACAGGGAGATACAATCAGACAAATCCTCCTCCGCTCTGTAATCACACACATTTCTTTTCTTCTGGAATGGTTTCTGTCAGTATTTTACCATTTCAGAGTAAAGCCTTTAATTCACTCCTACATTATAAAGAAACAGTATTATTTAAAAGTGACTCACGTGGAGAATCTGCCTGCCACCTGCTTGTCTCCATGGAGTCGTTATTGCTTTGCCTGAAATGTTCTGCACTATGGCATTAAATCTCCATGAAGACAAGCAGATGACGCCATTGGGTGAAACTGCACATTAGATCTGTGGACATTTTCTAATGCATGTTTTTCAATGTAATTATGACAAAAACTAATACTAATAATTGAGTAAATTCAAGATATTTGACTGTGGAACATTCCAGGCACAGTAATAAAATCACCTTGGAAACAAGCAGATGCCAGACCCTCCACCAGAAAAATGTCATTGGTCACCTTAAATAGTAAAATGAGAATGACCTTTAATAGCGCATTACTAGGTCCAGTTTTATCTTTTAGAACAGTTTTTGCAGCTTGTCTGTATGACGTATTTACTGAACCTTTTCCTTTATCAAACCAAGCCTTTAGTCTCATTAGTCTTTTGTGCATTTGTTAGTGTTTCCCATTATTGAAAATGATTATCTGCGGACCACTAGTCTGCACAGACCATCATTATTATCATCATTTTAATCACTGTCTCATTATTTTGTGTACAGCTGCCAAATCTCGTCCTCTTTTAGAAAAGCAGGTCGGACTCGTGTATTTGTCATTTAGTCATCTAATCAGTCAAAGTTTACTTATAGAATACTTTGCAACAACAAAAGGAAGACTAAAGTGCTTTATATCTACCAACTATCAACATAAGTAGTCCTGTCACAATATTCTTTAAAGTGAGATATACTGCTTCAGAAAATATCTGCTGATTCCAGTACCACAATGATAATAATAATAAACCCACTATATATATATATTTAATGTGTATTATGTGTTTAATGTGATTTTCAACATTAAATTGTTGTCTTATATCTATGTAATTGCAGTTGTCCTGATAGGTTCCATAGTGGTCCATGTACACTAGTCAGTTTGGTGATTTTTTCTGATACAGCAAGATCATTCATTCATATTGAACCCTGTACAGTTCAAATCTTATTGTAGCTTACAACAAAAACAATGCTTAAGTTTCCTCAAAGAAACTGCATACAACACAGTAAATACTGAATCCCCAAAGATATCATTTTTCCAGCTATTGAACAGTAAGCTGATATAGTAATTATGGTTGCAGGCCTAAATTGTGTGATCTTTTCATTCAAGTTTGTCATTTATTTCTGCTTTACAGGATATTGATGAGGAAATCGAAGCAGAATACAACATCCTCAAAGCCCTCTCGGACCACTCCAACGTTGTTAAATTCTTCGGCATGTACTACAAGAAGGATGTGAAATGCGGGGACCAGCTCTGGCTCGTCTTGGAGGTACTTTCTTATTTGTCCCCTGAGTGTTCACCTCTGCCACAGCCCTTGCATTTGCCTGAATTAGCATTACCCTAATGATCCGGTCCTGGCGTGCAGACATCAGTCTACTGAGTAGTGTGTACGCAAAGGTGGACAGGGGTTACGTAACAGGTTAATCTAGTGTGGGTATTCGAGGAGTTTTACCTCTAGGCCTCCTGGGGGATTTTGTGTGCTTGGGTTTGCATGGTGGTGGTGGTGGCGTTAGCAATGGTGCTGGAGGGGGGTTAGCGAGCTCTAGTGCTGACTGAAGCAGAGTGGGGATTTGAGCATGCACGGGGCCGTCAGACTGAATTAGTTTACACACCTGGCAGATTGGAGCGCACAGTGAAATGTCCCTCTCCACTGGTGCCCTGCTGCAGTAAATAGAACTGGGAATTGTGCTGAAGTTGCAGGAAGGAGATGTGTATTTAAATCGCCTGTTAGCTCTTGATGTGAAAAGACCAGTGCTGTGCTGGTGCAGGATCTCAACAGGATTAAATCATTAATAATTTATACAATATGGACCACTGTGATGGAAAGTAACAAAGTACAAAAGTAAAAGTACAATCATTGTAATTTTTACTTCACAACATTTGAGAGCAGGTATTTGTACTTTTACTCCACTGCATTTTTTAATTGAACTGAAAAGTAGAAGTTTGTTTTTTAATGCTGCTATTTATATTTTTTCTTATATTTTGAGACTTACTGTAATGGCTATTACTACATTCCACATGTTACACATTTGATGCTTAAATTGATCTCAAAATCGGTGAGAAATTGTTTTACATTTACATTTACTAGTACATTTTTAAACAGATACTTCAGCACTTTTACTTAAGTAGAATTTAGTGATGGCTTTATTTGAGTATTTATTTTTACATTGAGTACTTGTTTCACCACTGCCTATAATCCCCCAGTGCTGCACTTGTTGTACCAGGAACTGTATATGAAGTGTGAAAACCCCTAATGTTTCAGAACAAAGCAGTGTTGTACTGAAATAGGTTCCTGGTCTGACTGAAAAATACCTACCTAAAGTATGAAAACTTTTTGTGCATAAGAACAAATATGCTGTTATAGAATATAATAAGACAGACTAAGCCGTTGTTAATCATTTGTTTATTTGCATTTTTTATGACCAGAAGTAACTTATTGTTAAGGATTTTAAAAACACTGTAAAAAGTACCTTGGACTCACAACAGTGTACAGCAGCTTTCAGATGTCAGGCTGCTGACATACATGTAATGGAGGTCAGAGGTGAGTCGTGTTAGAGGCTGCATGTGGACTTTCTTGTTTTTTGTCGTGTCGGCAGCCTGTGGTTGTAGTTGTGGACCTGGTCCAGACCGGACCTGGAGACAGATCTGGTTAACATGGACTGCAGCCCTGAAAAACTTTGATAAGACCAGACCCAGAGCAAGTGTCAAGAAAGTGATTTAAAGCAGGCCTTGAGAATTGTTTTAAAAAAATATTATCTGATCTATGTTATAATGTAGATTAAAAACATATCTGGAGTTTTGTTTTGTTTTATTCAAACATTTAGTTAAATCACAAACCCTGTATATTTAGGCTGACTTCTCTCCAATAGAAAACACTGTATTCCACTGTAACACTGTATGTGGTAACAAAGCAAGTTCTCCACTGTGTTTTTGAAGTCTGTACAACTTCACTATAATCGTTTGGATAATTTCAGCCATGGTATTGCCACACTCTGTGGAAAAAGAGCATTTTGAGCTTTGGAGGTGTAGACAAACTTATAATAATAAAATAATATTCAAACACGTGTGAATTAAACAAAACACAACTCGCAGTATGTTTTTGATGAGGTAATCCATAATATAACAAATAACAGTATTAACAAATCTATTTTGTGTAATACAGGACCTTTAAATAATGCATGTGTTTCTTAAAGAATTGTAATGCCTTTTGGACATTAACATGCATTGCTTAGTAATTATGCATGAAATCACTGCTTTTCTGTGTCCCATTACTATATCAGCATGACTGTATCAGCTTGCCCAGAGTCCATATTTGTGTAATTTAAGCTTGTAGTTTAGTCTCAGTGCTGATCTGCTAACCCTGCCGATAGTTTTCACCTGTGCGGTTGTGTTTCTTTCCTTTTCATCACTGTCCTTTGCCCTGGCCTCTGGAAAGGAGCCTTCACTTATTGGGGCTGATATCAAGACACTGGTGGACAGGACCTCACATCAGAGTACAGTCTGGACCTCCACCTGTCTTAGGGTTTACTGTTGTTTTAGATTATCAGGTCTGGTCAGGGGAGAGGCTCTCTTTATACTTTTTTTTTTTTTCCATGATTTACAATTTACAATTTACAGCTTATACATAACACTTGTATCATCAATTGCTTGGTTTTCCAATAACATCACAACATTATGTATGTAGATATGTAAGTTACAGAACTTCAGGTATTCAGCAATACCTACAGTTAGTATCACACCCCCAGGAAACATCAGGAACACATCAACTGCAAAGTATCGATAGCATATTCAAGAGGTAAGTTAGTACTAGATTAGCTTCAGTGAAAAAAACAATCTCATTCAAACTAAAATAGCATTTATTTCCCTAAAAGAAGTTCAGCATAAAACAAAACTGATCCAAACGTGTTGTGTAATTTTTATTATTTAATCTCTGCATACATAAAAGTTCAAACACTCTGAGGTGTTCAATGTACAGGTCCAATCAATAACCTTTCCAGCCAATGGAATACCAGTATAAGTATCAGTATTAGCGTATCTTAGACTAGAATGGGGTGTAAAGTAGTTTTTCTTTGCAAAAATCTCCATTCTCAAATGTCTAAAGTAGCTGCACATGGCTCTATTGACAAGGACAGGAGCTGGCCGTTCACCATGGTTACTGCCCCTCCTCTCTAAGCTGTCATTTCCCATCCCTCCTCAGCTGAGAGGGCTCTTTCTTTGCCCTTCCCCGCACGCCGCCGACCACTCGTAATGAACCAGATTCATCCAAATTGCATCCTGTACTTTGTTAGCCTCTCGGAGCAGCGCCCGGGCTCCTCTTTATGATGGCAGATGTGGGCAGAGATGAGCGCGCTTTCATGTATGACGTCCCTAATTTTACTGCCAGTACACAGCTTTCAAGAATACTTCAAAGATGGGAGTGACTTTTATTCTCTAATTCCAAATAAAAGCCTGGGATGTGCGTTTCATTTGTGGTACTGGTGATGGGAAGGGCACTGATTTGTTCGGCCTTTATAGCTTGTACTTAAGAGATACACTCCTGCTGCCATTTAGTCAGTGTGGGCTGCAGTTAAATTGATATGGCTTTTTCAGCTCCAATTCAGATACAGCAGCCTTATAGCAAAATAATCTGGGGACAATTTCACTACTATTACTGTAATGACTACAGCTTTTATAATACAACCAAAGCCAACCTGAATGTGTTCTGTTTTGCTAATTTGATGAAATCTAAATTAATCAGTGGTTTGGGAAACAACATGAAATGGTTAGTGCCATGCCACAAGCCAGTATTTTTACAGAATAGCCTTAGTAGAGACTGTGCAACCATCACCACAAGGTCTTATTATCTTAAATTGACTCTTTCAACTGTGTTATGTATAGTGCTTTTTCCGCATCAAAACATACCTAGAGTTGTGTTTTGTTTCACTCTGCATGTTTGAGTAATCCTGCATATTATGTCGCTCTCCCTTGTGAGGGCTTAAAACACTAGCCCCACACCTCTTAAATCCAGAAGTGCTCCACTATGTTGTTCAAGTGTATTTTCCTTTTTCAGTTTCTGCCCTCTGCTGCTATTTTAAAAATCAGGACTGTGGATTTCTGATTATTTCAAGAGCTACATCAGTGTGAAATATAGTATGAGCTTTTCATTTTAATATTGTCATGTCATTTTTTACAACTTGGGAAAGTCACCATTTGACTATAGCCCTTCACGTGTATGACCTTTTACTATCTACATCTCACAGGAATAAAATTGTCCTAGTAATGTACTCATTTGTTGAAAATAACCTTTGAGAGAGATTTTCCCCTTGAGTTTACATTGAACTCAAACAAAAAAGTGTTAAAGGTCATATATTATGCAAAACTGACTCTTGTGAGCATAAACTCATATTAGAATGTTGTTACCTCAGTTGTGTTTTGTTTCACACTTTTATTATTATTCTATCTCTCCAAAGCTCAAAATGCTCTGTCCCACCTTGTGATGTCATGAAGTGGTAGTTTTCAAGTTAACAGCTACATTTTACCTTTTGTTCAGTGGAGATGGGCAATTCTAGGGCTGTGAATATGTTTGGAGTTTAAACAAACTTACTGCATTACTACATGACATCAGAAGGTGGAACAGAGTGTTTTCTGTTTGAGAGAAGAACTCAACCTAAATATGCAAGGTTTGCATGTTAAACATGTATGAATAAAACAAAACACAACACAACGCAACTCCAGGTATGTTTTTTTAATTGGTAATGTATATGTAATATATCTCCATTGATTCCTCCATTGAATACCAACTAGTTAGATTTTGAAAACGTATATGTAATATATCTCCATTGATTCCTGGTGAGTTAGATTTTGAAAAGTCTTAATGAAAAAACAAAAAACAGAAAAAAACAAAACAGTTCTAGCATAAAACATTGTGAACTGAACCACAAAATACTGTATATTTATGATAAATTATGTTAAAAGCTCACCTCTTTTATACATATACTACTACGGACTTTTCATCAAAGTAGGGCAGTAAGTGGACACCCGGGCTTCTGTGTCCAGGTAAACGATCAGGCCACAAATGAAAGGCTCCCTTGAACTGTTTCCAGCCCGTCTCACCTGTGCACAGACTCCATTCAGCCTGGTGACGGTGGACTGCAGTACATTATGGATTTACATTGAAGGCACATGAGAGCGAGCTAACACACTGTAGCTTCTCATTGTGGAAGAAAACCTGTTTCATCCATTGATTTGTTTGATCCACTTCTTGTCCTGTTCTTTGATGGACTGCCTTCATTAACACTACTGAACAGGCACCTGAGCTCATTTGTGATGCCAAATATTCAATAGATTCTCTCCATTCTCTGAAAACTGACTTAAAAGCGGATCTACTTCCTTATCATGGAATAGATTGTGAATTTTGACTGCCTTATGACTCATGCTGATTGTGAATTTTGTAGTTTTATCCTGATTATATTTCATCAGAAATGGTCAAATGAGGCAGCATGGACTTATGAACATTGCTCACAAAACCAAAAGTTGGCAAATTAATTCCAGCTCCAACCAGTATAGTCTGTTGTCATGTCCTTAAGCAAGTCACTTAAGCCATATTCTCTATGTAAGAATCTTGTGTGTGTGTGTGTGT
>KN501623.1:0-21061 GCA_000787155.1 Scartelaos histophorus | reverse complement strand
AAAACCTCTACAAGCATGTTCTGAAAGGTATTGAATTTTTATGAGTGCATATTTCAGTCTTCTCTCAAATATGAATGCTTCTGGAGTTGTTTACAATGTGCACTCATACAATCATACAATACCTTGCAATACTTGTATTATTTTTCAAAATAGTGCATCTTGAAAGAGGCTTTACTATTGTTTTAAGTTTAATTTCCTTGTTGAATTTGTCCTTAAGATGTCTCTGCACCTGTTCGTGAATCAGATGTGCTCCCTGCAGGTTTGATCTGTCCCTCCAGGCGCAGATGCAGAGACAGTTGTGAAACACGTCTTCCCTCCACTGACAGAGCAGAGCAGAGCGTCCGCCTGCTGCACACTGCTTGTATCTAATTCTTGAAAAGCTTGTCTTGCGTTCCCACTGGAGTCACCCCTCTGTAGATTGTCACCAGACCAACCGCAGTCGTTTCATTTCAGATGCCGTATTCTGCCCGCGGGGGCCTAATCCATAAGTCCTGCCCCCTCCTGCCTCCTGTTCTGTTCATCATCTGTGTGTGTTGTAGACTGAAGTTGAAAAGTAATTGTTTATTTTTCATTTATTTTATGTTAGATTGGTTGTGTTCAGGTGGTGAGTGAAATTGTCTTTGTTGGATTTTATTTGTTTGGAATTGGATAGTTTCAGATAAGGTCATTTGGTGCGAAAGAAATTAGTATTGATTCATAAAGAGCAAATTATATGTCAGAAGATTGTTAGCAGCTAACAGCCAGGGGTAAAAGTGCATCATACATATTTTACTTAAAGATGGACTATGTGACTTTGCTTCTTGCTTTTTCTATTGAGGTGTTATACCTTTACTAGGAATATTCCACAGAATGAATGGCATTTCAGGTGATACTATCAGGATAAGTTACAGCTCAGATCTGTGTAGAGGCAAGTGTTTTTCAAGGTATTTCCGAGCAATAAAAACACCGGCAATTGAATAAATGCACGATAGATAAGGTTAATGCTATACTGTGGCATATTGTGCTCCTGGTTCTGGTTGGTTAATTAGTAACCTTCAAATGAATATCGTACCAGTGAAATTCTAAGCTAAGCAATCACTATCTCTATGGAAACAAGCAGGTGAAAAGTTCCATAGTGCACCTTTAAATGTTTACCTGTGTAGCTAACCTTCTCAAATCCCAAACACTCAAAGCTCTTTATTTTTACTGCCAAACATTTCTTAGTTATCGATTTTCCTTCTAACCTTCTTTCCTTCACCTCCTGCAAAACTCACAGGATAAAAAACTGTAGTTACAAGATGTCTTAACCCAACCAACCTCACACACACCCTTCCTTAGGTCTGCATGTACACAGTGGTGCTGGCACTAGTGTGTGTGTCTGTTGCTGCCACAGAGGTCCTGGGCTTGGGGGTCAGAGCACAGCGGTCCCCATCAGCAGCCTCCACACAATCTCATGTGACGGCTGTGGTCAGGCCTGCAGGCTGTCTCCTCACACTACGCTCCTCCTTCACTCTGCAGGCCCCCAAAACATGCACTAGGGGCAGGCGCTCAGCAACACCCTGTCTCTTCTCATTTAGACTTTATAAAGTACAGCACAAAATGGTTATGCTCATTAGTGCTTTGACTGAGTTTGAATATGTGCAGCATTTTTACACAATTGTTTGAGATCCTCGATATGTAAACTCAAGTTTTTAACCATGTGTTCCCTGATTTTAAGTCTACTCGGAATTTTATTCCTTGGATGTTTGAGTGATACTGTATAATGCTCAGAAATGGACAATTTTCAGCTACCTCTAACCCACTTTTGCAGTTATTGAAATGGTCACTTTTTCAGTGATAAAAACACTGAAAAAGTGAAGTGCCTTCATGAAGTTCTATAGTTTTGAACAAGAGTTTGGAACATTTTAGATAAATATTGAGGTTTACAATTTATAAAATATAAAATCATAACTGCTTTGTTATAGTTTAATATGAAATATTCACAAAAACATAACATGTCTTCATTCATTATTAATTGTATTGGCCTCATATCAAAGTCAACTTTAAACACACATAAAATATGTCCACCAGCTGATGTCTTGAGGTGATGCTATTATAACATATAAACCAACATAAATATTTTTATTTTAACTGGTTCAGTGCTTGTTCTGCTTGTGAAAATTACATTTTGTGTGAACAAAAATTGGGACTCAGTGACTTTCACCTGTTTATAATACTGTGTACTCATAATTCAGATATAAAACCAAAGGATATAAAAGACCAATGCTGAGATAAAGCTTGTTTGTTTTACTATATGTTTTGTGGCCCATAATCTTCCTACTGGACTATTGCATTACTGATATCTATTCTACACTATGGGCCTCTGATACCATCTTTACTCCATGGTAGTTCCATCATCTCCTCTCTAAGTATGATTTCCATCATACTTAGAGAGCAGCTCCACTCCTTCACATGTGATCCCCATCTTTCTTGGACACTGTTTGTCTTGTGAATGAGACAAACACTAATGGTCAGCGCATTAGCCCAAACAGAGCCTTAATAAATGCCTAGCGCGTCGCTGTCTCTGGGCCCTTGTGCGATAAACAGAAGATGTATTCGCTCTCATTACGGCTACTAGTACATTAGCCCGTAGTTACCCCAAATATCTGGTACAAAAGGTACTTAAAGTGGACCAGGGAATTACAGCAAATTAGCTACACATCTTCAAGGCGTTGTTAAACCTGAGCTGATAAGAATGTTTGTCTAAATAGGAAGCAATTTGGGCTTTCAGAGTTGCTGGCTGTCATATCAACATGATCTAAATGCCCAGGTAGAGACAGACATTTTTCTCGCAGCTTCAGAAAAAATCGTGGAAGATAAATTGCTTAGTGTTAAGACTTCAGTCACTTGTTCCACCGTGAAGCTTTTGTTCAGCGGCCCTCCCCTCCCTCATATACCCCTGTAAACTCCATCTCATCTTATCTTTCCATTTATCTTTTCGATTGCTTTTTTCCCCCGATAGAAACCCGCCGCCCACTCTGCGCCAGCCCGAGCAGTGGTCAGACGACTTTAATGACTTCATCTGCAAGTGAGTGTGGTCCTCCTAGCAAGTGTGTGCTACCGTAAACAAGTATGTAGGAAGTCCTAGTAGAACTACTGGTTATTCCTGTACATTGTAGAGAATAGTTTGTTAGATTACTGTTTTTGTTATAATGAAATTCTTACAAAAAATTGACAAAAATTACCAAATTTTAACTCTCTGGAGGTGACACATAACCTCAATGATTCCATGGAAATAGAAAGTTAAAACCACAGTAGACCTTACTGTGGAAGCTTATAACTAAAGAAAAAACATTTCCATGGAAACAAGCAGGAGAATACCTTCCTTCAGGCAAAATAAGAGTTTGTCTAGATGCAAGCAGGCACCTTAAATGTCTAATGTAGAGGACAAAGAGTACCTTTCCTTACCTTAAGGCACATCATTTCAATGCAATAACCACAACCAAAGTAACCACAATAACAAACCCTTTATTTCATTCTGTTTTTGGCTTGTATATTTAATTTATCTCACTGAAGTAATCAATATCTTACGCCACAAGGACGGCAGGTCATCTTGTGCTACTTTCATGCACCAATAATTAAAGAGAATTGTATCTTGCATAAATCCTGGACATTTCTGCATTCAATACAATGTAGATTTTGTTAATATTGTATTTATATTGTAGATGTTTAGAGTATTTACTGTCTTCTTGCATGCACTTAGCCTTCTTTTTATAATATTATTAAGATATCATTTTTCTATCATATATATTCTTGTTCATGTTTTCCTTTATAGGTGTCTTATTAAAGACTTTGAGCTGAGACCCAATGTTGTTGACCTGCTACAGCATCCCTTCATCAAACAGGTCCAAACCAAAGAGAAACTTCTACAGAAACAACTCATCGAACTCATAGACCTCAACCAGCAAATAGGAACCGTCGAAAAAACACGGTACATTACCCTTCCACTGTCATATTTCCACTGTATTCACCATGAGTCACTAAAAGAACTCTCTATCCCTGCCAGTATAATCTCATAGCACACGGCTTAAACCCCTGAGACAGCTAAATCCAAATTACCCTCCTCCAGTTCTTCACATAGGCAGAGCATCAGAAGCCCCGATGTGTGTTCAAATGTCTATCCTCTTTGTGTCACTAAAGCCATCACGGAAACACAGACAGAGGCGGTAATGACAGGTAACAAATGGCACCATGGACTAGTCCCAGTAGGATAGATAGAGACACATACACTTTAAGATAATAGGCTTTTTAGTATGTGAGAAGGAGTGGAAGAAATTGTTATCTACACAAGAAATCATTATTGTTTACATGCATCAACCCTGCTGCTGGTTCTGGCATTCAATTTCATAAACATCATGTATTGTTTGTTATGGTTTGATAATGCAACTACTTGTCGTACGAGCTGCAGTGGTTGACTGGCTCCAAGTGTCCCAAATAATAATAAAAATAGAGTTAAAGGATAAGGGGGTAAATGGATAAATTGATACATTTATAGAATATACGTATATGCTTCAATCCTAGAGACCTCTGCATCAGAAGTGAGCACTTTTGAATGTCGCTGTGTGCAGAAGTCTCTATGAATGAAACACAAGACTAGCATACATGAATATTCCATTTGCAAATGTCCAAATCTTTTCTTTTTATTTTTTTAAAACAAACATTTTGGGATTTGTCTGAATAATTTGCAAATGAACTTTTCATATGTCCCTGAACAAAAAAAAACGAACCTTTTTTAAGGAGTAGCATAATATTCTTGTTTGTTTGAAGAAAATCTATAAAACATGAAAAGAATGGTATGTGCAAAGTCTGCAAAAGGTCTATCATCAAAATGCAACTTACAATTATCAAATCGGATCATGTCTAGAATTATATTTTCTATTTCTTTGTATTTCAACCAAAACCAATTACTTTGTTCCAGCTTACCCCTTTAGCAGCAAAAGCTAGAGCAACGACGTAGGCTCTAGGAGAATGGTTTTGAATCTAAATGCCTTACAGTATTCCTCCATTTACATAATATAATAACTTATGGTTCACTGCACGGAATAAGACTCATAATCTTGATTGTAGGCATGAACGCATCCACACCAAAAAGATCAACCACATGAAGAACCAGAACGACCCAGACGAGTTGGAGGATCTCGCCACTCTTGAAATATTAGACGAGGTATGAATACAGTTGAAAAAAAGCAGAAATGTATTTTGTTTTGTGATTTAGGATTAAATGTGAACTACATAACTTTCCGTGTACATCTTCATGTAATGTTATTGCCTGAATCTTCCACAGTATGACTCTAGATATACATTTAATGGATTACTGCGAAACATTCCTGGCAAACAAAAACATTAAGCACAATCCAATCCAACTGAATAAAACATAGCATACAATAAAAACATAAAAACACAAAACTTAGGTATAGAAATATAGAAAATATAATATAAAATAAATCTTAGTCGAAGCACCACACAGTTCTCATGCCAAGTTAAAAGCCAATGGGTGAAAGTGTATTTCAAGCATCATCTGAAGGGCCAATCTAAAAAGTTACATCCTTCATATACCTTTTAAAAACACATCTATTGAAAACCATGTGTTTATTTTGAATGCATTTTACATTTTCAATAAACAATGTCAGAATCACATGCTTATCTATGTCCATAGCTAACTTACTTTTTAACAATCGACATTGTTGTCCATGGTCATTAAGGGCAAAATCCATCAGCGTGAGAGCTAGAATAGATTGAATGATGCAAAAACTCGCCAGCGGATATTTACGGCCATTCCTCAAGACAAAGATCTGAGCTGTTGTTGATCCACCTGCCTTAACTCAGGGACCATATCAATCACATGAAGATAACACTGATGCCATGTCTTCAGGCATGACATAGAATAAATAATGTACCTAATCATTTTAATAAGGCAGCCTCCACCCCCCCTTCTATTTGCAATCTTATATTATGTTATAACTATGTGTCTTTCAGAACACCGTCACGGACCAGCTCCAAAACCGCTATGAGAGGGATGAGATCTACACGTATGTGGGAGACATTCTCATCGCAGTCAATCCATTTCACCCAATGGACATTTACACTCCCGAGGTCTGTGGACGAAGCTGTAATACGTCTCAATGATAGTTTATGGATTTCAGTTTGACACAGGATCATATATTTGGTCCAGACTCTCTGTCACTGTAAGGCAGCTGGTTAACGGGGGTAATGGTCAGGGGTCTAGCACTAAATTCTGGGCCTACAAATCATCTTGGTATGCTCGCGCTACATGTTGTCTAATGCAAAATGCACATAGAGACTTTGTGACGGGCCCCTACCCTCACTCGGCCCTGTGAAAACACCACCCTTTACTCCCCTCCCAGTCTGACGCCCCTGGTAATGGCTGTTCTTTTTCTTCAGCATTCTAAGATCTACATAGGAGCGGAGCGGAAAGCCAACCCGCCGCACATATTTGCAGTGGCAGACATTGCCTATCACTCCATGGTGACGCTGAATACAGATCAGGTACAGTCTTTGTAAGGTAAAATGAAATAGTACCAGGATCATGGAGGATTCATGGATCCCCCTACAGTTCAAATATTTGCTAAATTTATAGTTAATTTAATCCACATTTTGTCCTTCTTTGGGTTAGTCCTTAGAACTAGTTTGGGCTGAATAATTTGGGAAAAATATATAATTGTGATTCACATTTTTTGCCACTGAAGAAATGGCAAAAATATTAAATATGAACTGACAAACTACTGCAAAAATCATATTTCAGAACATATTTGTACAGAACTTACAAATGTGTCTTTTTATGCAGAATAAGAAAAGATATTTGGTTGTTTGCAGAGGAAATTATGATTCAGACATTGCATTACAATACAGACAGTCCTAGAACTAATAGTTGTGGAGTCCTATTTTAGTCCCAGTTTAGACCTGAAATTGTTCATATTCTGACCTGAAACCTGAAATCTGGTGATACATGGGAGATTTTGTGGTACCTGTGGTGATATGAAAGACCAACACGAGACAATCACGTGTATACATGAATGATTCAGGAACATCCTACACGATCTACTGAAACACAACTTATTTTTTGATACAAAGTGATTTAAACCAGTAGCAAATTCCTCCTCACTACAAAGAGATGGAAATTCAACTTTTGCAATTTCAATAATTATCAAAAGTCGCTAATATAATGTTGCTTTTCTCTAGTGTGTTGTAATAAGTGGAGAGAGCGGAGCAGGGAAAACAGAAAGTGCCCATCTCCTTGTGCAGCAGCTCACGTTCCTTGGAAAGGTGAGTTCATCAACAAACTAGTTTACATAGCCCAGAATATGAAGGCGTTTGCCATTAATGGAGAAACACAATTACACTCGCAGTCTCAGTTCTGATTGCACATTCAGAGAGCTTGATGCGTCAGCTAAACTATTATGTACTGCAAGGACAAGCCAGTTTGTACCGCCAGCCCCTGTCAATCACAATTTCTAACTTAATGAATAAATCAGTTTCACAGAATATCATATGTTGCCCGTATCACAGCATGTGGAATAGGTTGTGCTCACATTCTTGAATTTGATGAAGATGAATTTCAGATGGAGGGCAGGGACTATAGGAGATTCACTGTTTATGAAAGTAATAGCCACTAACTTTAGATCCACAAATGTTCAACCTTATCATTATGAAAGATTAGCTCCACAGACTTGCCATGTTAATCTTATGGTTTCAAGTCCTTTCAACTGACAACAATCACGTCTTTGGGGTTGAATAATGGTCCCACTTTCTGAAGGTATTGTGAAAGATTATTTTCACTTCATTTGTTCATTTGTTCTGACAGGGAAGACCTTTTTGTTTCAGCAATTACACTGAAATACATAAAACAGGTCAACAATTCTGCAAACTGAGAGTTACTCAGCAAATTCCACCTTAGAGTTCTCACCTGTTCTCCAGCTCAGTGTTAAATTATAGAAATTTTACAATATTATCATGTCATTTGAACACATTTTTTTCTGTTATTTTAGGCGGATAACAGGACGCTGCAAGAGAAGATTCTGCTAGTCAACAATCTGGTAGAAGCATTTGGAAATGCATGCACCGTCATCAATGACAACTCCAGCCGCTTTGGCAAATACTTAGAGATGAAGTTCACCACCGCGGGGACCGTGGTGGGGGCTCAGATGTCTGAATACCTGCTGGAGAAGTCCCGTGTCATCCACCAAGCCACGTAATTACACTATCAACTTGTGTTTTTGTGGTTTTGTAAAGACCACCTCGTCTTGTTACAACCTCGACCTTCATTTGACAGTGACATTCTGAGATATTTTAATCAAGTCTGTGGTCTTTTTGGGAGAGAGCATTGCTAAGCGGGTTATTTCTCATCCCGCCTGCTAGGGATCAGTGCGTAATAGCCTGCCTTTCTTCTCCTAACCTCTGCCTTTCCATCTGAAAGGCACTGGCATTTGCCTCCAGCCTGCACCAGTCAATCTATCTTTTTTTCTTATCACGTGTCTGGGGACTGAACCAGGTCAAGTGCAGGGACTAGCTTATTTCCTGTTTGATCAAAGATTGTGGCTCTCACAAGTGTCCTTAGCAGAACATCAAAGGTGGACTTTGGGTTTTTCATTAAAACAGACACTGGGTAAGACGGCATTGTGGCTGCATGCCCCTGGCACAGGCTCTTTTCACTGGCTTTAATGGACAGTTATGGGAAGATAATCAAACCTAAAGATGGATTTCTGTCTTTCCAGATTCTCTTGTTTACAAGTTAGGAAGTCCACAGTACTCACCGACTACAAATACATAACTGACATTTAAATGAGGTTGCTGTGTACAGAGAACATTACAGTTTGTGAATAATTTACTTACTAAATCAACTATGGCACAATGGCTCTGTGCAAGTCTAATCTTATAATATAATTCTGAATTTCCATAGAACTGGTGGCTTTCAGATTCAAGAACTTGATGACGTGTGGGGCAAGAGACACTCCTCATTGTACTTTGACATGAAATATCCAAAAATGTAGAACCTGAATTTGTATTTGTGACTACAACTAAGAACTAACATTAATATATTAAAGCTGTCTGCTCCCCACCTGTATAAAATATTATTGACCTATAGAATATTGTGATGTCATCTGAAACCTTGCAAACTATAAAAATGCTCTATTTACATATTTGCATGTCTTTTGTTATTTTTTTTAGCGGTGAGAGAAACTTCCACATATTCTACTACGTCTATGCTGGCCTCGCTGACAGAAAGAAACTCGCCCACTACAAGCTCTCTGACAGCAAAACACCTAAGTACGTTTGACGTGCTTTAGCCCCTTCTCTAAACCTGTTATTTTCCACCACTGCGTCTGAAAAACTCTCTTTTCCAATGATTCAGGGGCTAATCTTGTTGTTTTTCCTGTGTTTCGCCTCTGCAGATACCTGTTTAATGAGCACATTAAATTAGGGGCTGACATCGTGAATAACACCTCGTACAAGGAGCAGTTCGATGCAGTGGAGCAGTGTTTCAAAGTCATTGGATTCACCCTGGAGGTAAGCTACATACCAGGCTACCACTGTTGGTTGACTGATGTATTGTATTTCTTCATAGCTTTTCTCAATGCAAAATAATTTGTATACAAAACTAAGTTAAAAGTACAGACATTTTCAACCACAACAAAAAATGTATTAACAAAAGGGACAAGTGGAGACTAGTCACAAGTTCTAATCTATGAGTTTAAAAATGTTAAGAAATGAGGGCGGTTTTATTCAAAATGTAAAACTACCATTCGTAATTAAATTTGTTCCTGTTGCATTCTTACATATCACCACTAGATGCTATCTACTTTCCTGCTGTCTAATAATGTACCAGCTTTGGTCTGACAGAAGAAGACCAAAGAGCCAGGTGAGAGGAGGGAACAGGATGGTAGCTTTTAAACAAAACTGTTTTTTGGAATCGCAAAAACTTCTCACATCCATCAAAGAGATCCAAAACAAACCAGATTTTAATACACCCTCAACATCCAAGGAACACGTGTGAAATATACAGATAATACAGATAATCTAAGAAATTAGAAAGTATTATTTTTGGTTACACAACAAGATTTACGTTCATAAGACACAATGTTTCTAATACGTTTCCTGTTAATCAGCGTTTTTAGCCCAAGTATTCTTCAGACTGTGGCCACTCTTCGGGCACACTGAGTGACTTGGTGATGGAGCACAGAGCTGCAGCACTGTAGAAGCTAATGAGGCCCAAACAAGTGATTGCCTCTGGGATCAGCACGTCAATAGCACTTATCTTGTAATCACTCGGCACGGCTCTAGCTACAGTATTTGTCATATTGTTGTGCAAGAAATTTCTCCCAGCATAATCTGTTTCTTTTCTGTTTATGCAACTTAAGCTTGGATTGTGAGGCTAAATATACATACACCAGTCCAGGAACCCTGTGCACCACGTTAGACTGCTTATGAATAAAGGGGATTTTGTTAATATGGGGCAATAGTACTACCTAAAGACAGTTTCAGCCTGTGCATCTGGAGTAACACTGTGATAGTGGAATTCATAGAACATCTCAGCTGATGCTGTAAGACAAATGAACAGTTTGTATACATTCTGTTAATAGTAAATCACAATTATCTGAAATGGCTGAGTGGCAACACTCATGCCTCACAGCAAGAAGGTTGCGGGTTCGATCCCCGGGTCGCCCGGGCCTTTCTGTGTGGAGTTTGCATGTTTCCTCCCCGTGTCTGGATGGGTTTCCTCCGGGTGCTCCGGTTTCCCCCATCACCCAAAAACATGCAACACCCTATGAACAGTGTACAACAAGGGACCGGCAGGGAGTCCCTCCCTCCTGTGGGCTCACCACCTGCAGAGGGGTTCATAGGGTCTGGGTCTGGTGCATAGTGTAATGGGCAGTGCTGCCCCCGCGACCCAGCCGGATTAAGCGGGAGAAGATGGATGGATGGATGGATGGCTTTAAAAAATAGAAAAGGGACCAATGACTTCCTGTTTAAAACTTCAAAACTGATAAGTGGAAATGTGGTATTTTAGAATAATTGTGTAACTCTCTGATTTTTGCAAAAATCTCTGAGTAAGTTAATGATAAGAGAACACCATTACAACATTAGTTAATTTAGCAGAATGTGTCCCTTTTAGAAGCTGATACAGCACACTTATGACTGAACCTGGACTGTTTCTTCCAACTAAGTCAACTAAAAGATCCCTACTTGAAGTGCAATTTTGAGTACTGAGTTTAAAAAATGCTTTAACAATGGTGTACAAATTATTCTGATATTGAGGTAGAGCCCCAGGACATGTTACAGTGAAGACTTCTGTAGCTAAAGGAAATCATTGAGTACAAAGTGTTTCAGCTCATTAAGCTCTATATGTGCTGCTCTCTGTACTTCTCCCGGCAGGAGCTGGGCAGTGTTTACAGCATCCTGGCCGCCATCCTCAACTCCGGGGATATCGAGTTTTCCGCCGTGGCCTCGGAGCACCAGACGGACAAAAGCGAAATTTCCAACATCTCTGTGCTGGAGAACGGTGAGAAGCTGCAGCTGACGTGGGACTGACGTCAAACCAAACACAACTCTGGGTTTCTCTCACACGCACAGTCCTCCCTCCTTCAGCTCTCTGTTAACTTCAATGCAAATGGAGTGAAACTAAAGATGTGCAGTGTTTGAAGGCGCAGTGTTGGCATAGATACAAAACAATCCATTTTTATAAATCTGCATTTTCTTTTTGGTTTTTTGCAACATTTTACTGCTGAGGATTTGTTATACGCCTAAACAAATTCAACTTAAAATCTTTGACCTGTACATTCCTAACATCATGGTCACTACCAGTCTCTAATCAGTAAAATATATTCCTAAATGTGTTGCATAAGTACATTTACTACAAGTAGTACAGTACAGTGACAAGTAGTTAGCACCCTCAAAGGAAAATGGTCTCAGTATATTGGTACTACAATCTGGACATTTTTCCCCCAGCTACCTAAACTATATGGACCAAGCTAGCAAGTTAAATTCTAACTAAAGGTCTGCCTCAGCTGCAAAATCATTGAAATGTAAGTCAAATGCTGAGAATTTGCCTAAAAAACTTGCCAGTTTGAATTCCTGCTTCTTTATCCTAGCCACTGCTGTATACCTGATGTATTATTTGCCAAATTGTCTCTTTACAGTATCCTCTCTGCTCTGTATCCGTTCTGACGAGCTCCAGGAAGCCCTCACTACTCACTGCGTGGTAGCCCGGGGCGAGACCATCGTCAGGAACAACACGGTGGAAAAGGCCACGGTGGTGAGGGACGCCATGAGTAAAGCCCTGTACGGACGCCTCTTCAGCTGGATCGTGAACCGCATCAACTCTCTGCTGCGGCCTGACAGCCAGCAAGGGTGAGGGGCGACTCAGCACATGTCAGCAGCAATAAAGCATAAGAATAAACATAGTCACAAGATCAAACTATTGGCTTCATTATAGGTTTCACAAGCTTCTATTAACTGATATTTCATGTTTCTTTCAAAAGATAATTCTACTGAAGATGTTTAATATGTGCAGTCTGAACAGAATCCTACATTTTAAACCTATGACACAAATTGCATCATAATACTTGCAATTAGATATTATTTTCCCCTCCAAATTGCACAGCCTTAGTATTTACCAATATAGGATTCTGTGTAGAAATGTATAGTGCTTGATTAAAAAAATAATAATTTAAGCAAGAAGCAAATTTCAGTGTTAACTTCTTTCTCTTTAGGGAGGATGACAAGAGCATAAACATCGGCATTCTGGACATCTTTGGTTTTGAGAACTTTAAGAAAAACTCCTTTGAACAGCTATGCATCAACATTGCCAACGAACAGATCCAGTTCTACTTCAACCAGCACATCTTTGCATGGGAGCAGGTGAGACTGTCACCGCAGCCCTTTGTACTACAAAACATCCAACTAGAAACTTTGCCTGTGTTTTTCACCTTGGTACTAGCTCATTTCTATGTAAATGGCTACCATGTGTCATCATTTGTTACTGGACGCTTTAAGGAAGATGGCAAGGGTAAAATATGCTGCTGTCTTTATTTACGGGGCGAAATGAGCTTGGCGACCGGGGGCTTTATGTCCTCTCGTGGGTGTATTGTAGCCTTTGGGGGCTTTACAGAATGGTTTGCTAATGTTAAATGATTTGGTCCCAACCATAGAGGGGCACAATAAATCACCCACCAATGAGGGTCAATTAGGAGAGGGAGACAGTTAGCGTTAAACTCACTCTGGGGTATTGTTGGCACCTCGCCTGGAAATACACTGCCCTATACAGTGCTTTATGGACTTATGGCCATATGGAAAATATACAATGTGAAGATCAGATTTACATGAAAAATGTAAAAATGCCTGTAATGTACGATCCACCACATGGGTTGGAGTATTAAATATGTCATATAGAGTGTGGGGAAGTAACTGAATACATGTTCTAAAATACATATTTACTATACATATTTTGAGGACCATTATATGAAATGGATAGCAAATGGTGAAACAGGTATCAAACTGGTTTTAATTTAAATGAAACTTAGTGTAACAGTATTCCAAGTATTCAGAACCATGTATCAGAATAACTTACTTATCTTATTCTGAGATCAATTTTCAAAGTATTCTTCCCATCACTGAATGTAATACTAGGCCAGGTTACAGGTCAGATCTGTGGAGATGCAAACCTGCTGTCACTACGAATACTTGTTTTCAAACGTATCTTTTGCGCAATATAACACCTCTTATTGAATAATCTCTAAATACATAAGCATAAGCATTTCTGGGATAGCAATAAAATCTCTGTGGAGACAAGCAGGGATCACGAGTTACATAATATATCTTTAATTGGTCAGCATATAAACACACACTTGGTAGCTCTTGCTCTCCCTTCCAAATACAACTGTTTATTTGTACCTTATATGTCTGAAGTCTAGGGTATTGTGGTTATCTGTTTGGCGTCCCGTAGGTTTCCCAGTGCGCCGCTCATTCCGCTCACACTGTGAATTTCATGGTAGATTGCGCACTCTGATTTGATGTTGTTTGTTCCTGTTTTGTCCTTTTTCCTTCTCAGAATAGAAGTACAGAGTAACATAGCTGACTCATACTAGAATCTCTGAGTTAATAAGGTGGTTTCTGCTTCCCTATAACTGGAAAAAGACTTATATAAGACTATAATTAATCCAATTCCAAGCACACATTTTAATACATTAGAGTGGCTGTTAAAATGCTTTGAAATTAATGAGTAAATCAGGACAGAACACAGATCAAACCTCATAGTGTTTTATCATGCTTGCTACTCATTTGAATTAAATTAATATTACCTTGTTTGAATGTAGGCCTGTGAAATTAATCTGATTATAATTGTGATTACTGCTCCAAAAACTATGATCATTTTGAACTGTTTGTAACTGTTGGAAGGTACGGTGATAAAATACTGAATTGTGTTCTGATGTGTTCTGAATTATGCAATTTTCGTGCTTTTCTCTATAATAATAATAACAATAATACAACCCCTCCCACTAGTCCTATTGGTCAGCCTCTGAGTGTCAGGCCAAGTGAGTGACACGTGGATTCAACCAATCACAGTTGAGGTGTGAATTCCATAAAGCAAAACAGGGCTCAACAAATTGGGGAATTATATTTTTTTTAGAAATTGCAATTAGATTTGTGTTTAATAAAAGGATTCTGTTCAAAGTTCACATTGTTCACATTGTTCACAGTGTTTGTACAGGTCCATACTAGGGTTAGAAGTTTTTATGCGGAATAAGACAAAATAGTTTGTTGGTTTTAGAGGAAATGATGGTACTTCATAAATTACAGCCTTTCTGATTTGCTAATTGTGTCCACTCAAATTGCAATTTCAATTTGATTGCAATTAACCTTGCAGCCCTAGCTAGAACGACCTTTTAATAACATTAAAAACCATATTAGCTGCAAGTATCATGATAAAGTCAGAATCGTGTCTCAAAAATGTCCTAATATGATTTTGGCAAATCGTCGTCCCTAATTATAATGATGCTTGTTTTGCTCCCCAGAACATAAAGAAAACCTTGACTGTGTGTGCTGTTTGTGCAGGAGGAGTACCTTAATGAGGAGGTGGACGCCCGCATGATTGAGTACGAGGACAACAGGCCTCTGCTGGATCTGTTCCTGCAGAAGCCCGTGGGCATGCTCTCTCTGCTGGATGAGGAGAGCCGCTTCCCACAAGCCACTGACCAGACGCTTGTAGGTCAGTACCTTCAGCTAATACAGGGACAAGCCGACTCTGCCCACGCACTGTGTATCTTTTTAGCCTCAGCAGGTTTAGAACAATGGTGTGGAGTGCAGTGGTATTCACTATTAGTGTTATGTAGGTATTGCTATACTCTGGTCAGTTATATAATGGGCTTATTTATTTGAATAAGCTTCTAATACAATATACTGTACATCATTTGTGTGATGACTTTGGGATTACCCAGATACACCACATGGTAATATAAACAAAAGTACTATCATTAAATGTTGGAATATCGAGTGTTTCTTATTATTGTTGTGGTATCAGAATCATTATTGAGTATCAAGTCTGTTCCTTAGTATCAAAATTGAGTTTGAAATTTCAGTATCGGGACAACACTAGTGGGGTCTGCCAAGTACTTGTCTCCATGGAGATGTTGCTTTGACTGCAGTGTCCCACAGTATTGCATTAAGGTTTCTTATTGTGAGCATTGTCCCTGTCCACAAATCTGACCTGTAATGGACCTGTAGTGTCAACTGCTTGTCTACATGGAGATGGATAAGTTTAATGCAATGCTGTGGAACATTTTATGCAAACCAAAAAGTTAACTTAAAAATGTTCAACTATAAAATTGTCTTGTGTTTACACAGAGAAATTTGAATGTAATCTGAAGGCCAAAAGCTTCTGGCGGCCAATGAGGGTTGACCTAGGCTTTGGTATCACTCACTATGCAGGAAAGGTAATACAATCCCATTTACAGCCAATACTTACATACTCACAACAACTGAATCAGTAGCCCACTTTACTTTTTCAAATCCATCAGGTCATTTACAGCGCAGCCGGCTTTTTGGCAAAGAACAGAGACACGCTGCCAGCCGACATCATCCTGTTACTGAGGTCCTCGGAGAATGCGCTTATCTGCAAACTCGTCACTCATCCACTCACCATAACAGGTCTGAACTTCGGCTCTGTATTCACCATCAGATTTAGTATTAAAGCAGGATGTTTTTAACCTTTTAGTCCTTCACTCTTTCAGCTACCAAACACAAGTAGCAGTAATCACATAATAGCAGAGCAAAAAGTCTTTTAGAGTGTCCTGGTCTTAGACTGGGGCTGAACCATTTGGGTAAAAATATCTAATTAAAGTGGGTCTAAACACTCTGCCCAAAACCAAATAAATTGTAGTGGTCACAGGTGCAGAACCAGGACACACCTATTTTCAACCACAAAGCTGCAAATTTAACTAGTTTTGCCAAAAAGAATCAGGAACAGTAGACAATTCAATTTGGATTGGATTTGTAGCCATACCGGCTTGTCAAAGCCTGATCATTAGATCTTAGTTAATCTAGTTAATCTTAAGATCTTAGCTCTACAGGGTTAAATCCAACTACTAATTAAGTAATGGTTGGTACTTGGATGGGAGAATGGACATGGATGGGGGGAATTCCAGGCAGTAGTATAGCTTACCAAGACCGAGTGTAGAGTGAATGAATAATGCTCTGTAAAGTGCTGTATATAAGCAATGATTAATTAAAAAATGAAACTATGTAATGGAATTCTTTTTTCAGTTCAGAAGTTTACTTTCATACCTGACAGTTTGGTAATTATACTAGTCAAACACCATATTCTAGTTTAGTTTCACTTTAAGCTATTTTTTTGCTAATTGCATCCATTCAAATTGCACTTTTGATTCAGTTTCAATGACTCTTGCTGTCCCAGTTTGAACCTCACTAGAACACCAGAATAATACTATTGACATTTCCATTAAAGCACTTCTAACATTGTATGAGTTGTATGCCAGTGTGTCCCTAGACCCACTCTGCTAACTGTTTGTCCCTCTGTTTATTTCCCAGGTAACCTTGCCCACACCAAGGGCAAAGGCATAAACACACTGCGCAGCCCTCGAGGAACGACACGCACCAGCAACCTCTCTAAGGTACTCACACCACTGTCCCTGCTCACTTATCTCTATAACTTTATATGAAGAGGTATTTGAATTAACTCCTCCTCACTTTTCCATTCTCTTTTGATTTCATACTTTAATTACACATTCTGTTCTTTGGTGACTTTAATAAACTTTACTTTCTCTCCTTTCTCCTTTTCTCTGCTTTTCTGCTCTGAAAGATGGGAGTGCTTTCTTTGTACAGGTCTTGTTCTTTCATCCAGGTAAATTGTATTTCAAATAGTACTAGTACTTGTGTTGTTGAAGTTGGTTAATTTCAAAAGTACATGCAGAAAGGCGCAGTACCTGTCTTAAAAATGTGAAAACAGAACTAGTTCATTTTAAACGTTTTGCAGAGGTCCAAACTAAATTTATAAGTGCTTTTCGCAACTTTCAGAGACCAGAGTAGAGTTTTGTCGTCACAGTCATGCAACAACTAGCATGCTACCCGTGCACTAGTTGTTATAATTAGATGCTGACAGTACAGTACATAGTGGAAAACAAATGGGTACAGGTTCTTTAATAATAGTCCCCCCTTAAAACATTTTTGTTGTTTAGTTTGTGGCAATACAGCCTCTTATATGAGTTAGTACCATGTTCTCTAGTAGCTTAAAAACAGCAAAGTGAAACTGGCCAATATTCCATAACTCCATGTCATGTAGTGATGATAATAATTTGAAAACCTGATTTTTTGCCAGTTTTTGGTCCCAGTTTCACACACTATTTTCAACACCATAAAAAAGTTTCTCGTTACCAGTGGCCAATTTGTTGACTTAATTACGTTCTGTGTAATAGCAAATTAGTTTAAACTGTGGCAGCACTGGATTACAATTCTGTTAAATGTAGTCTTGAGGCGCTATTCTAACCTAAAAGCAATTGACAGTAGCTCCATTCAAATGAACTGTTCTTGATGCGCCCTGAATCTATTTCCATTCATCTGCATATTTTAGAAAAAAGCTCATCAAAGGATCCTAAGAGGGAGCTCAGAGCGGTTACGTTCTACAAACAGCGTGGGGCTCTTGTGCTTTTAAATGTGCTGTTCCCTGGTGTATTCTTAAGTACCCATGTGTACTCTTACAGTTTTTATCGTAGCACAGTTAGGCTATTTTAGTTTTGAGATTGCAATATACTACCTGTCCACTAGAGGCTTTCTACGCACGTTTATGTTCATTATGATTTGTACACAGTGTTTTATATGATGACGTATCTCTTTACAGTCTCCTTCTCTGGAATTCAGCCCTGACAAAAAAAGCTTTCTTGATGTGCCATGTGATGACATAATGCACATTCTAACGGTGACTGTGGTCTTCTAAAAACAATTTCTTGTTTTTAGAAGAAATGGTTTGAATAGATAGACACTTCTTTTTCCAATAGTCATTAACATTTTTCCCTCTCATTTAACAACTTTATATTTTTATATATTTTTTACTTTGTCTTTGAAGTAATGTTTATGTATTTACAAGGTTTAGAAGTTATTTAATGAACTTGCAGCCCTGCAGTTATATGTAAAATAAAAAGTAAATTTGATTGATAGAATTTGTGTTTATAATGGGTATGGTCGGATATTTGTTATTCCATATTTGTCTTGCTGTTGCTCACTAATAACTGATATTTGCAGATCCCAATACTAAGCTTTTAAAATCCAGAGGGACAAATCAAGTTATAGTCAAGTTTGTAAGCTACTCACTTTTATAAAAAATAACAAAATGTCTTTATTTGGAGTATTTTCAATCATAAGCCTGAAGTGCCTCATAGACACATAAAAGATATTGGTGCCAAATATCAGCCAACTTTTCAATACTGGATATTGATCTCCAGTATCGCCAAAATCTCTGATAACCGATAAACTGTCCCTGTTTATAAATTACTTGGTATTAGTGCACTTTTCAGTTTTGCAAGAGGAAGAATTATTTGTCAAAACATAATATATTGTGTATTTTATCTAAGCCTTTCTCAGCCTGTTTATCTTCCATCAAAGCATCTTTAAACATAACTTTTTTTCTCTGTTATCCGTGCATTTGACCTTGATGATTTGTATCTCTGCAGTCTGACCGAGACACGCCTTACCACCCACGAGAAACCACCAACATGAGAACGCAAACTGTGGCCTCCTACTTCAGAGTAATTTCCAATTTCCAATAATCCTAAGCATATAATCGCTTATTTTACTGATCTTTCAAAACTGCAACCATCCTGTATTATCCACAGTACTCTCTAATGGACTTGCTGTCTAAGATGGTGGCGGGACAGCCCCATTTTGTGCGCTGTATCAAACCCAACAATGACCGTCAGGCGAGTAACTATGACCGGGAGAAAGTGCTGCTCCAGCTGCGGTACACTGGGGTCCTGGAGACGGCCAAGATCAGGCGTCAAGGCTACTCCCATCGCATACTGTTTGCCAATTTTGTCAAGAGGTCAGTGTAACAGTCACATTCATGAAGTCTGGCTAAAATGTGGCTAAATATGAGTGTTTTTATAGGTATTTTATGTTGGCTTTCAATGCTATGGAGGAGCCACCTGCAACGCCAGAAACATGTTCGGCCATTTTGGAGAAAGTCAAGCTGGAGAACTGGGCCATGGGAAAGACAAAGGTTCATACGCCATACAAATTATTACATTGAATTAGTGGTAGTGAAGTGGTATTTTTATCTTTTTGAATAGGTAATTTACTGCAATTGTCTTTATTCATAATTGCTTTATCAACTGTCCATTTTCTGTTTTCACTTCTGATTTGGAGTGACATTTTTTTTTACTTTTACTTTGCTGCTCATACTGTTAAGTAGGGCCCAACCAATATGGATTTTTAAAAAATTATTATTATTTTTATTTTTATTTTTTTTTTGCAACCGATATGATACTGATAAAATGTAAGTTGAGGTGCCGATATAAGAGCCGATACATTTACTGATGTAAAAATTCACTGTAAATCTTCACTATCAGCAGCCAACCGATATATCAGTCCTGCCTTACTGTTATGGCAACATAGCACATCAGGTAGATTTACTTTCCCAAAAAATCAGATAAGATCTGATTTTGTGTATGAATGCCCAAAATACCTAGTGAAACATGTCAGTTAATTAGTGGGTTTTTAGAGTTGTATTTAGAAACACAATGAATTTCAAATTGACGATTTCAATATTTAACAGTTTCCCTTTCATTTTTGTCTGTGTCACATTAGTTTGCCCTTTTTGCATAATTATCCATGTCAACACTTTCAGATGTGATCAGAAAGAAATCAGCTACTCACATCAGACTCAAGTCTTTCACATTTCAGTAATGCCAGAAATCAGATAATGATCAGATTTTTGGTGTACAGATAAACAGAGCCATTGCCACATGCAAGCAATATACTCTCTTAGGTTTACTACTTTTTTACAGCTATACTATTTATTATATATGTGGTTGAATAAGAAAACATGTTAAAATTAAAACATTTTTATTTATATTTGTCCCCAGGTGTTCCTCAAGTATTACCATGTAGATCAGCTGAACCTGATGGTGCAGCAGACCACAGAGCGCATTGTCCTGCTCCAGGCGTGTGTGCGCGGCTGGTTAATCGCCAAACGCTACCGCCGCATGTTAAAAGAGCGGGAACAAAGTGCTGTGGTTATTCAGTCAGGTCGGTACCACTATCACACCCTGCAACTATCATCCTTTTTTAATATATCATTTTAATATAGAGAGCAAAGACAGAAATAAACAAAACAACAGCAAAAACTTTGAGGTGTGTTGGGAATAACATAACTAGTGACTAACTAATTTACTAATGTTATCGGATCAGTCTGTAGGGCAGTCATAATGTACGGTCAAGCTAGAACACGGTATCAACATAGAGTACAGTTTGACCCAATAACATTAGTGATTATAACTGAAACTATGGCTGAAAACCAACC
>JACN01024205.1:0-15115 GCA_000787155.1 Scartelaos histophorus | reverse complement strand
AAATAAATAGACTCGATCGCATAATCTATATCTAGATAAATATAATAGATGACAGTATTGGAGGGACAAGCCATGGGACAGGCTGGTTAGGCCAGCAGTGCCCTCTTGTGGTTAAGGCCTGCATAGAGGCCTAGTATAAAAACAGCCTACAGACAGACTGGCCTATAAAACATTGTATCAGATGATATAGTATGCCACTTTGAAGTAAAAATAATTAATAACTGAAGGAAAACCATGATAATTTTAGAATAATATCTTGATGTAGCTTCATTACCACGTGACGTCGCTGTTGCGCGTGATTAGCACGTTATTAGCACATGTTAGCTTAAGAGCAAAGAGTGAAGTCTAGTAAAATCACTTGGGGTTTTATGTTTTTGTTTTACCTTTACGTACTTTGCACTATGTTAAAATGGTGCTAGATGACGTTCTCTTTCTCAGTATTCTTAAAGGAAAGCGCATCAAACTTACCTTGAAAAATGCATCTTACCTCGGTATTGTCCAGCGCATCAACTCCAACAAAACCATCGTTTTGGCTGACGGTGCGACTGCTTTTCCTCTACTTTAAACACTAAACATATATTATATTCATGTTCATGTTCATTCAACGTTGCTCATTCTAGTTGTTGAGGCCAATAATGGATGCAGATATTCAGGTTCTAAAATGTTCTTCGGCCATGACATTGTCAATGGTAAGAATTAAATGTCATATGTAGCGTAAATGTTTATCTAATATATGTTCGATAAGTGTCTGATATGTGATCAATATAACAGTGGAATTCACCCATGAAGAAGATAATACCAGGAGGTAAGTCGAGGCTGTCACCCACATCACTGCCCAACACTAGTGTGTAACTCTTTGTGTTGTGGTTGGTGAAGAAATCCTCAGAATATTGTGGAGGACCGGCTGAGAGTGGAGAAGTTCCAGCCCTACAGGAGGTCTGCTGCAGCAGGTCTGCATCTAGTTATTAATATATACATATTTAACTGTATTTGTTTTATATCACTTTACTTGTACCAATATACATTTAGATGAAGACACCAAATTTGAAAGAAAATGCCAGGTTTAAAGGATCAAAATGTAATTTGGTGAAAGGTGTCACACATAGACTCAGTGGTAACTTTTGCTTGCTTAAATTATAAAAAACTGACAAAATCATAAACTTTTCTCTCTATCATAATTTTTGAAACCTTGGCATGAACATATAAAAGTATTTTAAAAATAAAATAACTACTTTTAATGACTTCTATTGTTAAGTTGTCACCAAAAGCCTGTTTTATCAATGTCATTTGGTAAAACAAAGTTGAAAGGCCAATTTGAACAATAATGTGAGGTCTTTCCTCATGTATCATGTGATGACGTCACTCTGGACCCTGCACTCTTAGTTTTTGCTGGTGACGCTTTTGTCACAAGACGTACAAATGCCACAATTTTGGATGTCATTTGATAAAATGTTAAACATGTGTTTCAAACTGTTTTTATAATCCTACATTTCAAATCGGTGCTTGATGAGAGCAGTGAACACTGTTGCTTTTGTTTCTATTTGATGGATAAATTATAAACTAGTTTAGAATGAAAATGTATGAAAAAACATTTGATAAAACGGAAATTGTCATTTGGTGAAACAGACCTGTGCCTGTTGATGGTAAAATTAAGCATATCATTCAAAAATGTGAAAATCTGCATATTTTTTTATTTTATTTGTATCATTTAACTAACTATAGCTGCTTCTAAATTAAAGTAATGATTTTAATTTTAAATGTAAAATAATCACAAATAAAGAACATTAGGTTTTGTAGATTAATTAGTAATTATTCAAAGTGCAATTGGACTATAAATATATTAAAGGTAGTTAAATAGATGTTAATATAAGATCTTAAATTTAAAGTGCTAACATGCTTAACATTTATTCAGTTTTGAAGTGTTTTACTATTTTTACGGGGGAAAAAAAATTGTACTAGAGTTGAGTCAATGCCGTATTAGGGAAAATTGTGACATTTTTCAAAACTTTAAGAATATAAATAAATAATGGATAATGGTCTACTGTTTATTTGTAGAGTTTCAGTTTTCATAGTTTTATTTGAATTACATTTATATTTAAGTACATTTTTAACTATATATCCGTTGCACTGAATTACATTTTTAAGACATCCCTGGCTTTTAAATACAGAAAAATCTTTTATCAAAGTTTTTTTCAAGGGGCATATACGAACTGATAAAATATCCATTTTAATAATAACAGGAAATGTACTCATTTTGCACGCTATTATATTTTCATTTTTTGAGCATTTTAAAACTGCAAAACGTCACTGACCTGTATTTACAGATGAGAATGATGAAGATGATGGGGAATACATTAACTTCATTGTCATTGATGAGTTTCATGAAAAGTTTGGACCAGCAGTAAGTTCACAAAAGTAATAGATTCCTTTAATAAGGGCATTTTCATATGCAATCCGCTGTATTTTTTAGGTGATGCACATCAAAAAGCAACAAGTAATTGGAGTAGGAGTGGTTGGAGCTGAAATTTACAAGCCTGGGAGACTGTGCTGGCTTCAGGTAAAATGCAGCTTCAGCTTTCACAGTCAAAAGTCACTAACAAAATGATTTAATATTCAGATTGCTACAAAACACAAGGTGTACCTTTTTGATATCCTGCTGCTGGGGGCTCATGCATTTAAAAATGGTCTTTCTATGATCTTACAGAATCAACGTATTTTAAAGGTGAGAACTAAAAGCATTGTGTGAGAAGCTGCATTTCTGTAACATTTTGGCTTGGTCATCATTGAATACAGGTCATTCACGATTGCAGAGCTATTGCAGGATGTTTGTCTACTCAGTTTGGAGTAAATCTCACCAATGTTTTTGACACTCAGGTGAAAAGGTTACATTTTCTTCCAAATCATACTGGTGTTGAGTTGAAATGAAGTAGCTCTCTCTGTCTTCATGTCCCATAAGGTTGCAGATGTGATGTGCTTCTACTCCGAGACAGGTGGCTTGCTTCCAGACAGAGTAAGCACTCTTCAGCAGGTGATCAATCTACATCTGAAGGTGCCTACATCGCAGCTTCTGTCTTTACAAATGAGCTCTCAGCTCACACAGGTACCAAGTTCAAGCCTAACATGAGCTAATTTAAGCTTTTATATTTACTCGGCATGTGACATGTGCAAATGTGTGTGTGTGTGTGTGTGTGTGTGTCAGGAGAAGGAGATGTGGTACAAGCGCCCGTGTCCTCTGCCCCTGCTCAAGGTCATGGCTCTGTCTGTGATCCACCTGCAGCCTCTACGCTTAGTGCTGCTAGACACGCTCATGACAGACTACATGCTCCTGGTGGATTCATATCTCAAAAGTAGCCACTTCCAGCCTGATGAACTGGAACATCTCAGTATGGTGTGTAGTTGTGAATTGAAAAATGTATCATTTTGATAAAATGCCCTGTCTATGGTGCCCTGGCCCACTTAAACCCATGTCTTGATTGCTTATTAGGAAAGTGTTTTGGAGCTGCCTAAGGAGCTCAGACAGTTGGAGCAAATGCGCTGTGATCGTCAGGAGTGGGCAGCTGAGCAGTTCCCAGTGACAGAGCAAGGTCTGCTGGATCGTTTTAACCCCAGAGTGACAAAGAAGACAACTGAAGAAAAGCCACAACGGGCACAAGAGGCAGAGCTCTCTAAACCTGGGAGCATGAATGACTCTTCAGCCCAGGGCAAACAGTGTGCTGGCAGAGGATTGAAGTCTCTTGTTCCAGTTCTGCCTGGTATTGGACGGGGCTCTTTACTCCACACAGCCACAGCTCAGAGCCTTGGACAGAGCACAGCAGAGTCAGCTCCTGGTGAGAGTGGGAAGGGAATTAAAGAAGCTAATGTGGCCCCCAAGTCTCTCAGTCAGTCATTCAGGTTCTTCAGAAATTAAAAGTTTTTGTATTATACAGTTTTACCTTTGTTGACTTGTTGACTTTTAGTTTGTGCTTCTATAGTGTAACCACTAGATGGCAGTAAATATTAGACTACCAATGGCTTGACAATGTTTCTGTGTTATAGTGTTAAGTTCAAGGTTTTAAGTTTTGGCAGTGGATGTATATTACATTTACAGAGTACAGTTACCAGCATGCTGCCAATAAAGTATTGAATTTTCTTCTGTTCAATTTTGTTTCATTTAATATAATTTGAAATAATTTATTGAAATGTAATACATGACACTCTCATAATGTGTTCTGCTAATTTATCTTAATATACCATGGTATGATGCATACACATGTACCACTGGTAGAACACGAACTACATCGGAACAATAGCACCCATCCATTAGGCCCTGGCATGATTGATGTGCGTACAGCCTGTTTCTTTGTTGCTCTCCATTATTAGGGAAAAGCAGAGGCAGACACTGATGGATCTGTTGTTAATTGAGCAGGAACATTTCTGTTGATTACCGCTGACCAAAAACAGTTCCTGCAGTTCTCTGTGGTGTGTGTGATCACAGGTGGCCTGCACCTGCCCTGTCCTACAGAGCTCATCTTAATCACATCATTTACATCTGGAGGTGCCACACACATTATAGCAGAGGAGAGAGCCTCTCCACCAGAGCTGGTGCTGGGCCTAGCAGCAGGGCACTGCTGTGGCCCAGGGTGCCAGTGGGCCCAGTATAAATCACATCTTATTGCCATGGTTATCTGCATGCAGAGGCTTGGACCACGTCCAGGGTCTTCTAATTGAAAGCATGAGCAGATAAAGAAGCATTTTAATTAACTGGGAGGTGGCCCAGAACAAAGTCATTTCTCTTGGCAACCAGCTCCTCCCCAGCTTCTGCTACACACAAGTGGCTCTAACCTGCCCACAGGCCTGTGTGCCCTGCTCTGTGCAAAATGTGGACTTAGGAAAATGGAATGAATCAGTCACATTCGCCAGGACAGGCATTTAAATTCATTAGTCAGTGTCTGTATAGCTATATGAACCACAGCCTTGATGTGATTTTAATTTGGCAATGAATAAAAATGAGGAATACAGAAGAAAGCATCAGAATGTCTCCTATCTCCTTGTGTGTCCGTCAACATGTGAGGCCGTGATGTGTGGGGCCTTGGAGGACAGGCCGCTGTCAATGACAACCAGATTGGGGCTCTTAATTTAGAGGACCTTGCATTTCCTCTCCGTCACAATAATGCCTTATGTGCAGCACTTCCTGTTTCTCAGGCTCAGGAGGAAGGAACAGGGCGCTTGTCACACGGTAGTCACTGCTTCCTCTCCTGCTCCCCCCTTTTCCCCGCTCTCAAACTTCAGACATCCATGTGTCCTTCACAGGGAAAGATGACTGCACCTTTAGCATCAGTGCAGGAAGCAGCAGGTTATTTTTGGACAGAAGTCGGAAAGGTAGTGCACAGACATAAACACAAACTTTAGGATGTCCAGCTGTGTTGACTTTGCATCCCAAAATGGAGGCTCCAGTGTGTAACGAATCAGGTTTTTCACAGCTGATTGTTTTGACTGACCAGTGGAAATCTGAGGACCTCCTGTTTTCTGTAGTTGTCATTAAAATAGTTTGCAAAGAATCAACAGAAGTGGTTAGTGATAAACTATGCAGGTACAATAGTGAAAGACTAGGTTTTTTACATATTATATATTATATACAGGGAAGAGATACAGAATTGAGCATAATCCACTACTCTACAGTATTTGATCTCTTTTTGAATGTATGGTTTGATCTTTGAGTGCAGTGGAGATGTGGCAGGAAAGGACAGGGAAGAGATACAGAGCCAAATCATTGTAGTACATCTGCTCAAATCAATAGGCCCCATTATGCATTGACCTGCTTTTTTATGGCTGCAAATACAGTCCACTTGAATAGTCAGAACAGAGTTTGAGTTTTACTGTATATAAACCATTATTGCATGTTTTCCAGCTGTATATTCACAGGCCACAGGACAGTAGTAGTAGTAGCCTGGTGCAACAGGGCCTCCTAGACACGTGCCACACTTGCATTATTGATCAGCTGAGCTTGTGGCACCCTTGTGACAGCACCCAAAACAAAAGCATTGTCCTCCTGCCCCTCCACCTTATTTACTTTCCGCTATACACTACACAGCCTCTCCGGTTACCGACAACACCGGGCGACAAGGTATTCAGAATAGGTCAGTGCTCCTAGGCAACCATAGTCCCTCTTTGACCAGTGTTAGGCTACAGATCTGTTCATAATTAATAAGCCTGTGTTAATTATTAAAAAGCAGAGGGATAATTTAGCCAAAAGCTACCTGTTTGAATGGGAGCTGACTGGGATGGGCGTGCTGTTAGCTGGTTTGTCCTATAAACACATCATTAAAATTGATTGTCAGGCTTGCTGACTAAGTGCACATGCAGGATTGCGGTCCATTTCACTTTGAATGCTGAGATCAGGGGAAAGCCTCGAGCTCTGATTAGTGGTTTGTTTTTATGCATGTTGTTTGTAAGATGATTAAGCTTGTGCCACGCTGTACTTTTTTACATGTGACTGCTCCATGGACACTGAATGCTAATTAATAGAGTGGCTTAAGGTGGCAAAGTTGGCTTGCACTGTTTGATTGGCGTGTTGATGGAAACTGATAGGGCAGCCTTACCTGAGTAGTATTATACAACAGGCCGATTGGCAATGACGGACAGCATTCACCGCTGCAACACAACAAATTAGAAGCATGTCAACAAAATAATCTCAATTTCATTATTGATGTGAGCGCGTGTAATCCCTCTCTATCTATGGGGTGAGAGATAGAGTATAATCAGATATCAGGTTCGGCCGCTACACTGAACTGGCGCATATAGCCGAAGCAGCCAATCTTCCATCTGTTAGGAAAAAGCTATTGTTAAATCCGGCACAAGCCCCTCTGACGACCCCCCTTTCGCCTTCTCTCACGTTACAAAATGGCCCTCTTATGCTCCCCCTTGGTCATATTCAGTGCACAGGATAAATATTTCACGTGAGAATGCCTGACCTGTCCAGATGGCCTTTTTTTTTTTTTTTTTTTTTTGGAAAATTAAAACAAAACATACCATCAATATTTCAGCTATCCTAACTAGCAGGCAGTTTATATGAGCAGGAAGCCATAGCCAGGAAGTGTGCCGCTCACATTTGCTTACACACACGTCAACAGATGCAAGGAACACAATATG
Source organism: Scartelaos histophorus (assembly GCA_000787155.1). Lineage (NCBI taxonomy): Eukaryota > Metazoa > Chordata > Actinopteri > Gobiiformes > Gobiidae > Scartelaos > Scartelaos histophorus. The sequence goes on along the minus strand of JACN01024205.1, from coordinate 7,987 downwards.
GGACTTTATAGTGCTGTGCCATGTTGTTTACCCAAAGAGCCAAGGAGAGCAGGGATCAGGCAGGGGTCTCCAAAGGAAGCAGCCCCCAAACACTGACCTTCAGCTGGATCGGATGAGGAGGCAGTGCGTTAGTGGGGCAGGTGAAGTGTCCAGTGGGTTTGAAATGCCATTCAATATTCGAGCTGAAAGATAAAACACAATGTTAACCATCCACTTTATGCAATTGGAATACACATTGTAAAAGCATTAGTCAGATCATAAAAAACATGTGGTTATAGTCAAACAAACCAGAGTGATATTATTGATATTGGCAAGAATTTCACTTTTTACTTCTGAATGTAATGATGTAATATTCACAGATGGGAGGCAACACATTTTGAACTTGATCATGAATATGGCTTTAAAAGTGATGAACAATTAGAACTGTTGCCATAGCACTTAACCAATGTAAAACAAAGTATAGGGTAAAAGGGAATAAAATGTCTGAAACCAACAGATAAATGACAAAACCCTATATTAAAACACAAATTTGCATATTCCCAATATTATTCCCTGGCCCCATCATCATTATATAATATAGAGGCATATTTAGATGTTGGCTGAAGAACAGCAATAAAAGTAATGCTATGCAGCACATCTCTCTATTTATCCATCAACTGACTGATTTTAAGTTTTGTGTCTTCTTTAATAGCTGGTGAAAATAAAACAAACAATAAAACAAACAATAAAACAATAAAACAAATGAGAATAAAACAAACAATAAAAACCTCCATTGTTGTGTTGTCTTGTTCTGTTGTAGAAATGTGTTTATAATGATGTTGATATGTTTTCAAAATACAGGAAGTGCTCCAATATGTCCTCATCTATTGAAATTGAGAGATTTGCCTGAATAGAATAAGAGAAAATGAAAATCTGTTTACTCTTCAGGATATGTGATAATTAGTTATTAAAATGTTGGCACCGGCTTCTCTCTGTGTGATTGAAAAGATGGCAGATTAGCTTCTGGCAAGTTAGTCCTAATGAAAGTGTGTTTTGTAGGAGCGCGTGGGCAGATGAGGGGTGCTGCACCCACAGGGCGGACCTCGGGGGCGGGACGGGGCTCCCTGTGGTTGGCTGAATTAGTGCCTGCTGCTCTGGCCTGGCAGCTGCTCTGGGGGACTGGCATGATGTCAGACTGGCACTGCGCTTCTGTGTTGCCAAGGCCAACCAGGGCACCACTCAAGTCACCCAAAACAGCCTTTGTCCACCAACCGTACTATGCTCGCATCCACAGTGGGTTTGAAGAAAAAACAAGGATTCATATGATAAAAAATCTGTTAATTGTGGTCATTTTGTCCAAAGGAAAATAATATTATCAGAGATTTGGCAAATGTGTAATATGTGTTTGTTCCTTCCTTACACAGGGTAAAATTGTTGGAAAGTCAGTCTTAATCAGTTTATAAAGATGTCTTCTTTTCTGCCCAAAACAAGCTCTAAATAAAGAGGATTAAGTGTTCTTCTTCTTCTTAAATACTGCACCTTCTCCTTTTTGCCACATTGTCCACCATATGCACAATATTGGGAAAGGCAGAGTAAATGGAATTTGACTATTATTCTAAATGTGGAATCTCATTCTCAGGGGAGTCCATGCCCCAGAGGGGAGCCTATATTGTATATGTATTTAATGGTAGGAAGAACCCAGAGGACAAGCAAGGGCCGACCCTTAATGCTGTGAAACATATTCCATTTCTCAGTTACAAGGCCTTGTCTATGGACAGTGTTGGGAAGTAACTGAAAACATTTATCAAGAATATGTATTCTGAAGACTCATTTTGAGCAGGTCTATATTCTGATTGGACCACGTAACCCAGTACATTTTAAGGCAGGTATTCAGTATTCTGTAGTTAAAGACATATTAAAAGTATTCTTCCTCTTCACTGTCTACAAACCATCATAACTGCAGAAGCGTGCACTAGTTCTGAGAGCATCCACTGTAGTAGAGTAAATCTGTTATCCCTCTGTGATGTGGGTGAGGTGCAAAGGCCACAGTCCAGGTATGTTTCTAAGATACACAGACACAGGCACTGCTATCTCTGAGCCACAGCTACATGTGAATATTCATGATGGGTTTGTTTTGGACTCTGACGTAGCTTAGACATAGATGTAAGCATGACATTTAACAATGGACATATCTTGGCTTATTTCATGTCAAATCAAAAGAACCAGCTGCCTGTCATCCAATCAGACACTACTACTGTGTGGGTTCTATCACCATTCATCTTGTGCCAGCGTCGGACCAAAAAAGACCTCACTAAATATCCACAATGAAAGGAACGGTGGCGAGTATCCCAAACAGTGTCCAGCCCGACCGTCTTTGAAATCTATTTTAGAGGTAAATTCGCTCAGATAATCCGCTGGCTAACCGCAATAGTGTTAAATGAATGTGCTGAATGTTTATTTGTGACTGGCCCAGTGCTAACCCAGCAGATGGCCTTTACTTCCTAGGTTTGAATGAGTTAGTGAAGCTGTGGGCACACAGAGGGAGATTTGTGAGTAAACTGTTTTCCCTCCAGTGCCTTTGTTTGTGGTAATGGGGAGGGCAAAATGGCCGCCTAATGAGAGCCGAGTGTTTTGGTGCTCTTGTTGTAATGGGATAGAGTGGAGAGGCCAATTATTGCAAATGATTGAGCCAGACAAGACTGTTGAATTTCAGGAGAGTACTATTCGTCCTTGGTCATTTTAAGGCTGTGCAATTAATCAAACTTTAATCGAGATCAAGATTCAGTCATTTGTAATCATCAATAACCTGGGTCTTTTTAATGGAGAAGTCTACAGTCTATCCTCTGACAGTAAAAGTGGTGCTTTACCTATTTTTTATGTTTTATGTGTTAAATGCATAGACCTTTTTTTCATACAAAGTGAACTGGAGCCGGAAGCACGCCCCTGCTCAGTTCCCATTTGGAACATGACGGCTAGGAGGTTTTCTATGTCCATTTGTGCAGACAATCTATGGTTAGGAATGATTAAAGGTGCTCAGTCGGACTTTATAGAGATTGCCTGATCCCTGCTCTCCTTGGCTCTTCGGGTAAACAACATGGCACAGCACTATAAAGTCCCATATTGTGTTCCTTGCATCTGTTGACGTGTGTGTAAGCAATAATAAATAAATCTTTCTCATATTTCTTCACTTACAGGTTTAAACAGGCTAAAATATGCCGTGAAAATTATGCATTCATAGTGTGGGGGTCACCAGTGCTTGTCTCCATGGAGATTGATGAGTTTAATGCCACAATGGGGAACAGTTCAAGCAAAACTAGAACATCTCCATGGAGACAAATGGGTAGCAGTTATAGTAGTGCATTTTTTAATAGTTTGAATTGGTCATGTTCAGAAAATTAATATTGAAATCCATTTTAATGCCTTCTCGCGATATTTGTGACTTCACACACATCAGTCTGGCGTGAGTCAGGTTAATTTCAAAATGTTTTTAGTAAGACAATTAACATTGATGGATTAATATGATGCCAGTATGAGTCATGATTGTAGGTAGCAATGTGTGAGGTCTACAGATAAACATCATTGTACCTTATCAATAGCTACAGTGTGGTAATGCCTAACAGAGTAGTAAAGATCAGTAATAGCAGCACATTAGAGCGTGGCAGGTGCGTAGTTAGCCTTATCTGCTCAGGGATTGTGTGCTGACCCCCGTGACCCCTGGACTGACACTAACCAGGAAGTGTGGCAATAAAACACAAACAGGCCCCGATCATTACAGTGCATTATTACAGTGGAAATGTGCTGGCCTCATGGTTGGGCTGATGGCGGGGGCAATCACACAGGGATTTACAGCTCTGGCTTTTGTTAATATGACCAGACATATGTTGCCTTAAAGATCATTTACTGCCCGCCATGCATTATGTCACTCTAACTGGTGATTAAGGAATTTTCATGGCCTTTCTGTATTACATATACTGAAACTTCTGATTCACTGTGTGTAAGATTAAGTTAGTCACAAATAGATGCAAAGTTATCAAATTAAAGTGAGTTTTTAAATTCAAGTGAGATTTTTATGATTATACAGTTGGTTTCTCTAACACTTTTCGTTTAGAAGAGAGTTAGAGGGTTAGCGGGTTAGAGGGTTGTCTGTTGCAAGACAGGGTATAGAATAAATCACTCATTACTTACTAATCAAATGGTTGTAATAACATTTAGAATTTTGGTTGGTCAGTAAGTAGTTAGGAGAGGGAGGTTGCTGGTTCCTTATAAATCTAATTTTTCCAACAAAGTGAATGGGTCTGGCTGGGCTGCCTGGATGCTGTCCGAAAAATAATGCTCAAATGCAACTGACCGGACTATCACTATAAAGTTATGGCCAAAAACGTACAAAAGACCTGACAGCATTTCCTATCTTTTAGCATGAACAAGTCAAAAGCAAATCCTTGTTCCCACCATTGTGACTCAAACAAGAATGTCTTGCCCTGGTTTACTGCTCATTATACCATGCCCACGTCCTGATAACAGCACAAATGAATGACCTCAGTGTCCTTAATTTGTTAGAATAAGCCAACTAACTGCCATGCATGTGTGTCATTACCCAATATGGTTAATATCATTTGTCTTTTAAACCCATTTGATGAAGTGGCTTAAGTTTATCACAAGGACATTAATACCATTTACCATAAAACTCATATCTGCAATCTCAGAGCTACGTTTTATTTAAGTATTGATGATGATGACGGTGTGTGGGTGTGTGTGTGTGTGTGTGTGTGCGTGTGCGTGTACATGTGCGTGTGCGTGTGCGTGTGTGTGTGTATATGTGTGTGTGTATGTGTGTGAAAAGTCACCAATTCTGCCATTTCCCATCAGGCTTTGTGCTCCGCGGGGCTGCAACTCTTTTCCCGTCATTATGAAAGAGGAGAGGAAGACATGGAGTAAATGGTTTCCAGGTTGGGCCCTTTATTTGAAGAGGAAGGGGCGGCCACACAGGTACATAGCGTTCTCCAGCTGACTGTGGGAAAACAGACAATATCACTGAAACCTGATCCAAAATAGTTTAACTATGCCACACTTTTTCAGAATCAAGATTAGCTGTCGTATATCACTTCTCATGCTGTCCGCTGAGTGCTACCATAAGAACAATAGTCATTGTGAGGCCTGACAGCTCTGGAGAAGTGCGATTCAGTGACTTACACAGGGGATGACACCCGTACGAGGGGGAAATGGGTGTAGATTGGGAGCGGAAATGATACAACTTCCAAATTTATTGTGTCATAGTATAAACTGCAGTGGTGGTCCTTAGAATCCAGGGGGTTTTAACATACGTTTTCTAATGACATAATATCCTGGCTACAAAGTGTAGTGCAGAAGCCTGTGAGCAAAGATTAGTATTTGTGTATCAGAGCATGCATTCTTTTTTGTTAAGCAGTTTAAATGGAAAAAAAGAAACATCGTACTTCAAATTCCATTGTTCCACAGTAGAGCAATAAACATATGTATCCTCATAGGGACGGCAGGTGATACCAACAGGCCAAGTTATAGGTCAGCGCTATAGAGCGCTGACCCTTCCCACACTTAGAAGACCAAGTTTTTTTAAAGGTTATTCAGCTATACAAACATGTAGTTGAATAAATACAAGATGGATAAGTTCAATGCCATACTGTGGAACATTCCAGGCAAAGCAGCAACATCTCCGCGGAGACAACCCCCCACCAGAAAAGTTACACTGTGCACCTTTAATTCTGATCATGACAATGTGGAAAAACTCTGAGCCCATTATGACCTTGACTCAAATTGCGTAAATCTAAATTAAAATGGTTGACTTCGTAGCAGTAATTTCAGATTTTTTAAAGACATTTGAACAGCAAACTTTTATGTTACGTATGCACTGCCTCGAACTCATAGAACAAAAGCAACTTAGACACTGGGCCATATTGTCTGTGCAGGAGTCTTGTCGTCTATAGACAGTCCCTTTCCCTTATGGCCTGATAGGTTTACCAGCACAGTGTGGAGTAAGGCCTACATCTCCCATAGGACAAACAGGAACCAGTCTGAATGCGGCCCTGATTTTTATCTGTCTCTTCAATGACTACTGTCTGTGTCGCAAACAATATGCTCCACTAATGCTGTCGTCCGTAAGAAAGACCACTGTATAAAGATACTTAGTAGTGCATTTGATCTACTTTTAGAACATTATATAAGAAAAGGTGTAAAACAAAGTACATATTGTTATGTACATAGCAAATACAACACCCACTTCAAGCACAATAATGTGACTGGTTCTAGCTATGAAAATGTTAAAATTTCTGTTTGACTAGGGCGACTCCTTATGAAAAGTGGATAAATGCCACAGCTAACTGAAATAGGCACTATTCCATTAACTCAAAGCAGGGTTCCTCGTATTGCATAATGATGTTGTGTCCTTGGGCAAGACTTTTGACCCATCAAACTTGAATGAAGTACGTTCTGGTAATTGCCTTTGGTAGTGTAATCACAGTGAGAAAGGATGTTCAATTTACAATACAAATTTTCCTTTATATTATGCAGATCCAGTTTTTGTAATATTTTTCACTTTTTGTTGGTTTACATCCTCCTGTGGGTCACCACCTGCAGAGGCGTTCATAGGGTCTGGGTCTGGTGCACAGAGTAATGGGCAGTGCTGCCCCCGCAACCCAGCTGGATTAACCAGGAGAAAATGGCTGGATGGATGTTGGTTTACATATCACTGTGCTAATAGTTAAATTCAATTCAAATATTAAATCATATCATACTGTGCTTTCAGAGACCTCACCTGCTTGAACAGCTGCCATCTTCTTTGGAACGCCATGTTAACCGCTTATATAAAGATTGATGATGAGGCAAAATAGACCTGACATCTGTGGACAGAAAAACAACAAATTCATTATTTTTATTATTTTTATTAGTTTCTTGTCCCGAAGTGGAACTAAATCTGCCATTACTTTGTTTTGTAACAGGCAAAATGAGGACATGAAGGATACATTGGTCGCATTCTAAGCGTCGCTCCATTGCCAAGAGCATAACAAAATTAAAAGATTCTACAAACAAGTGACTGCCAAGCAAAACAATAGTGGAGTAAATGTAGACTGTGAGAAGCCAAAAGATACACTGCCTTTTAAATAAATGATGTCAATAGCTGCGGTGATGAGTATTAATTAGTAATGTTCGTCATGTCCCACAGGCTTATTCCGGACTGATAATGAAATGGAGACGCACACAGTGCTGCACTCATGTTAAATGAAGCATGCACTATTTGTTCCTGTGCCAGACCGGGAGCACTTATATGACATAATTTAAACGAAACATCTTTAACTTTACGTAAACAATCAAACACAGCAGAACAATCCACTCTCTTACACAAGCCCACACTTCCCTTTTGATTTCCCCTCCTATGAGCTTATTCAACTCGGGAACGAAGGACATTTTTCTTGATGACTGCCAGAGTTTGGACGTTTTGCACCATTTCCTTATCAAAGCAGTTGTGTAAAATAGCATGTCATTTTGGAGTTGTATCAAAAGCGATGAGATATTAGCGGCTTATCTCAAGGCTCTGTGCTCTAAGTTCCCAACATTCAACTTTCAAACATGAGGTGGTAACATTAAACAGCTGCAAAAAGAGTAGCAGTTGCAGTATTGCATAGCAGTGTAGTAGTTCTGCTTGTGATTGTAGTAGGTGCAATGGCAGTACAGTAATAGTAGTACAGTAGTAGAAGCAGAAACAAAGCAATAAAAACACAAATTTTAGGTTTCTTTAAAATGACAAGAAAATGTCCCCAAAATCATGAAGATAAGCCCTCATTTTAGCTAAGGCTTAAAATGCTATGGTTTAACCCACGTAATGTTGATTTGCATAGTCTGATATAGCGGTTAGGGGGAAACAACCGGCTTTATGCAAAAACTAAGAATGCGCCAAAGTCAATTTTCTCACTAATTATCCATACTGATAGGCCAGTCACACTAGCCGGAGTAAAAAAATAATAATAAATAAATAAAT